>JASERS010000071.1:0-42943 GCA_036711965.1 Onthophagus sagittarius | reverse complement strand
TAACCGTAAGTCCAAAAAATAAAAAGGTGTCAGATATGAGCGATTTGGCGTTCTAGCAGCATTTTGAAACATATTAGAAATTTCTATCTTAACGGGTGCCAAAGTTACACAAGACCTCTTAATAATATTTTTAATCGCTATCTCGGTAACCGTAAGTCCAAAAAATAAAAAGGTGTCAGATATGAGCGATTTGGCGTTCTAGCAGCATTTTGAAACATATTAGAAATTTCTATCTTAACGGGTGCCAAAGTTACACAAGACCTCTTAATAATATTTTTAATCGCTATCTCGGTAACCGTAAGTCCAAAAAATAAAAAGGTGTCAGATATGAGCGATTTGGCGTTCTAGCAGCATTTTGAAACATATTAGAAATTTCTATCTTAACGGGTGCCAAAGTTACACAAGACCTCTTAATAATATTTTTAATCGCTATCTCGGTAACCGTAAGTCCAAAAAATAAAAAGGTGTCAGATATGAGCGATTTGGCGTTCTAGCAGCATTTTGAAACATATTAGAAATTTCTATCTTAACGGGTGCCAAAGTTACACAAGACCTCTTAATAATATTTTTAATCGCTATCTCGGTAACCGTAAGTCCAAAAAATAAAAAGGTGTCAGATATGAGCGATTTGGCGTTCTAGCAGCATTTTGAAACATATTAGAAATTTCTATCTTAACGGGTGCCAAAGTTACACAAGACCTCTTAATAATATTTTTAATCGCTATCTCGGTAACCGTAAGTCCAAAAAATAAAAAGGTGTCAGATATGAGCGATTTGGCGTTCTAGCAGCATTTTGAAACATATTAGAAATTTCTATCTTAACGGGTGCCAAAGTTACACAAGACCTCTTAATAATATTTTTAATCGCTATCTCGGTAACCGTAAGTCCAAAAAATAAAAAGGTGTCAGATATGAGCGATTTGGCGTTCTAGCAGCATTTTGAAACATATTAGAAATTTCTATCTTAACGGGTGCCAAAGTTACACAAGACCTCTTAATAATATTTTTAATCGCTATCTCGGTAACCGTAAGTCCAAAAAATAAAAAGGTGTCAGATATGAGCGATTTGGCGTTCTAGCAGCATTTTGAAACATATTAGAAATTTCTATCTTAACGGGTGCCAAAGTTACACAAGACCTCTTAATAATATTTTTAATCGCTATCTCGGTAACCGTAAGTCCAAAAAATAAAAAGGTGTCAGATATGAGCGATTTGGCGTTCTAGCAGCATTTTGAAACATATTAGAAATTTCTATCTTAACGGGTGCCAAAGTTACACAAGACCTCTTAATAATATTTTTAATCGCTATCTCGGTAACCGTAAGTCCAAAAAATAAAAAGGTGTCAGATATGAGCGATTTGGCGTTCTAGCAGCATTTTGAAACATATTAGAAATTTCTATCTTAACGGGTGCCAAAGTTACACAAGACCTCTTAATAATATTTTTAATCGCTATCTCGGTAACCGTAAGTCCAAAAAATAAAAAGGTGTCAGATATGAGCGATTTGGCGTTCTAGCAGCATTTTGAAACATATTAGAAATTTCTATCTTAACGGGTGCCAAAGTTACACAAGACCTCTTAATAATATTTTTAATCGCTATCTCGGTAACCGTAAGTCCAAAAAATAAAAAGGTGTCAGATATGAGCGATTTGGCGTTCTAGCAGCATTTTGAAACATATTAGAAATTTCTATCTTAACGGGTGCCAAAGTTACACAAGACCTCTTAATAATATTTTTAATCGCTATCTCGGTAACCGTAAGTCCAAAAAATAAAAAGGTGTCAGATATGAGCGATTTGGCGTTCTAGCAGCATTTTGAAACATATTAGAAATTTCTATCTTAACGGGTGCCAAAGTTACACAAGACCTCTTAATAATATTTTTAATCGCTATCTCGGTAACCGTAAGTCCAAAAAATAAAAAGGTGTCAGATATGAGCGATTTGGCGTTCTAGCAGCATTTTGAAACATATTAGAAATTTCTATCTTAACGGGTGCCAAAGTTACACAAGACCTCTTAATAATATTTTTAATCGCTATCTCGGTAACCGTAAGTCCAAAAAATAAAAAGGTGTCAGATATGAGCGATTTGGCGTTCTAGCAGCATTTTGAAACATATTAGAAATTTCTATCTTAACGGGTGCCAAAGTTACACAAGACCTCTTAATAATATTTTTAATCGCTATCTCGGTAACCGTAAGTCCAAAAAATAAAAAGGTGTCAGATATGAGCGATTTGGCGTTCTAGCAGCATTTTGAAACATATTAGAAATTTCTATCTTAACGGGTGCCAAAGTTACACAAGACCTCTTAATAATATTTTTAATCGCTATCTCGGTAACCGTAAGTCCAAAAAATAAAAAGGTGTCAGATATGAGCGATTTGGCGTTCTAGCAGCATTTTGAAACATATTAGAAATTTCTATCTTAACGGGTGCCAAAGTTACACAAGACCTCTTAATAATATTTTTAATCGCTATCTCGGTAACCGTAAGTCCAAAAAATAAAAAGGTGTCAGATATGAGCGATTTGGCGTTCTAGCAGCATTTTGAAACATATTAGAAATTTCTATCTTAACGGGTGCCAAAGTTACACAAGACCTCTTAATAATATTTTTAATCGCTATCTCGGTAACCGTAAGTCCAAAAAATAAAAAGGCGTCAGATATGAGCGATTTGGCGTTCTAGCAGCATTTTGAAACATATTAGAAATTTCTATCTTAATGGGTGCCAAAGTTACACAAGACCTCTTAATAATATTTTTAATCGCTATCTCGGTAACCGTAAGTCCAAAAAATAAAAAGGTGTCAGATATGAGCGATTTGGCGTTCTAGCAGCATTTTGAAACATATTAGAAATTTCTATCTTAATGGGTGCCAAAGTTACACAAGACCTCTTAATAATATTTTTAATCGCTATCTCGGTAACCGTAAGTCCAAAAAATAAAAAGGTGTCAGATATGAGCGATTTGGCGTTCTAGCAGCATTTTGAAACATATTAGAAATTTCTATCTTAATGGGTGCCAAAGTTACACAAGACCTCTTAATAATATTTTTAATCGCTATCTCGGTAACCGTAAGTCCAAAAAATAAAAAGGTGTCAGATATGAGCGATTTGGCGTTCTAGCAGCATTTTGAAACATATTAGAAATTTCTATCTTAATGGGTGCCAAAGTTACACAAGACCTCTTAATAATATTTTTAATCGCTATCTCGGTAACCGTAAGTCCAAAAAATAAAAAGGTGTCAGATATGAGCGATTTGGCGTTCTAGCAGCATTTTGAAACATATTAGAAATTTCTATCTTAATGGGTGCCAAAGTTACACAAGACCTCTTAATAATATTTTTAATCGCTATCTCGGTAACCGTAAGTCCAAAAAATAAAAAGGTGTCAGATATGAGCGATTTGGCGTTCTAGCAGCATTTTGAAACATATTAGAAATTTCTATCTTAATGGGTGCCAAAGTTACACAAGACCTCTTAATAATATTTTTAATCGCTATCTCGGTAACCGTAAGTCCAAAAAATAAAAAGGCGTCAGATATGAGCGATTTGGCGTTCTAGCAGCATTTTGAAACATATTAGAAATTTCTATCTTAATGGGTGCCAAAGTTACACAAGACCTCTTAATAATATTTTTAATCGCTATCTCGGTAACCGTAAGTCCAAAAAATAAAAAGGTGTCAGATATGAGCGATTTGGCGTTCTAGCAGCATTTTGAAACATATTAGAAATTTCTATCTTAACGGGTGCCAAAGTTACACAAGACCTCTTAATAATATTTTTAATCGCTATCTCGGTAACCGTAAGTCCAAAAAATAAAAAGGTGTCAGATATGAGCGATTTGGCGTTCTAGCAGCATTTTGAAACATATTAGAAATTTCTATCTTAACGGGTGCCAAAGTTACACAAGACCTCTTAATAATATTTTTAATCGCTATCTCGGTAACCGTAAGTCCAAAAAATAAAAAGGTGTCAGATATGAGCGATTTGGCGTTCTAGCAGCATTTTGAAACATATTAGAAATTTCTATCTTAACGGGTGCCAAAGTTACACAAGACCTCTTAATAATATTTTTAATCGCTATCTCGGTAACCGTAAGTCCAAAAAATAAAAAGGTGTCAGATATGAGCGATTTGGCGTTCTAGCAGCATTTTGAAACATATTAGAAATTTCTATCTTAACGGGTGCCAAAGTTACACAAGACCTCTTAATAATATTTTTAATCGCTATCTCGGTAACCGTAAGTCCAAAAAATAAAAAGGTGTCAGATATGAGCGATTTGGCGTTCTAGCAGCATTTTGAAACATATTAGAAATTTCTATCTTAACGGGTGCCAAAGTTACACAAGACCTCTTAATAATATTTTTAATCGCTATCTCGGTAACCGTAAGTCCAAAAAATAAAAAGGTGTCAGATATGAGCGATTTGGCGTTCTAGCAGCATTTTGAAACATATTAGAAATTTCTATCTTAACGGGTGCCAAAGTTAAACAAGACCTCTTAATAATATTTTTAATCGCTATCTCGGTAACCGTAAGTCCAAAAAATAAAAAGGTGTCAGATATGAGCGATTTGGCGTTCTAGCAGCATTTTGAAACATATTAGAAATTTCTATCTTAACGGGTGCCAAAGTTACACAAGACCTCTTAATAATATTTTTAATCGCTATCTCGGTAACCGTAAGTCCAAAAAATAAAAAGGTGTCAGATATGAGCGATTTGGCGTTCTAGCAGCATTTTGAAACATATTAGAAATTTCTATCTTAACGGGTGCCAAAGTTACACAAGACCTCTTAATAATATTTTTAATCGCTATCTCGGTAACCGTAAGTCCAAAAAATAAAAAGGTGTCAGATATGAGCGATTTGGCGTTCTAGCAGCATTTTGAAACATATTAGAAATTTCTATCTTAACGGGTGCCAAAGTTACACAAGACCTCTTAATAATATTTTTAATCGCTATCTCGGTAACCGTAAGTCCAAAAAATAAAAAGGTGTCAGATATGAGCGATTTGGCGTTCTAGCAGCATTTTGAAACATATTAGAAATTTCTATCTTAACGGGTGCCAAAGTTACACAAGACCTCTTAATAATATTTTTAATCGCTATCTCGGTAACCGTAAGTCCAAAAAATAAAAAGGTGTCAGATATGAGCGATTTGGCGTTCTAGCAGCATTTTGAAACATATTAGAAATTTCTATCTTAACGGGTGCCAAAGTTACACAAGACCTCTTAATAATATTTTTAATCGCTATCTCGGTAACCGTAAGTCCAAAAAATAAAAAGGTGTCAGATATGAGCGGTTTGGCGTTCTAGCAGCATTTTGAAACATATTAGAAATTTCTATCTTAACGGGTGCCAAAGTTACACAAGACCTCTTAATAATATTTTTAATCGCTATCTCGGTAACCGTAAGTCCAAAAAATAAAAAGGTGTCAGATATGAGCGATTTGGCGTTCTAGCAGCATTTTGAAACATATTAGAAATTTCTATCTTAACGGGTGCCAAAGTTACACAAGACCTCTTAATAATATTTTTAATCGCTATCTCGGTAACCGTAAGTCCAAAAAATAAAAGGTGTCAGATATGAGCGATTTGGCGTTCTAGCAGCATTTTGAAACATATTAGAAATTTCTATCTTAACGGGTGCCAAAGTTACACAAGACCTCTTAATAATATTTTTAATCGCTATCTCGGTAACCGTAAGTCCAAAAAATAAAAAGGTGTCAGATATGAGCGATTTGGCGTTCTAGCAGCATTTTGAAACATATTAGAAATTTCTATCTTAACGGGTGCCAAAGTTACACAAGACCTCTTAATAATATTTTTAATCGCTATCTCGGTAACCGTAAGTCCAAAAAATAAAAAGGTGTCAGATATGAGCGATTTGGCGTTCTAGCAGCATTTTGAAACATATTAGAAATTTCTATCTTAACGGGTGCCAAAGTTACACAAGACCTCTTAATAATATTTTTAATCGCTATCTCGGTAACCGTAAGTCCAAAAAATAAAAAGGTGTCAGATATGAGCGATTTGGCGTTCTAGCAGCATTTTGAAACATATTAGAAATTTCTATCTTAACGGGTGCCAAAGTTACACAAGACCTCTTAATAATATTTTTAATCGCTATCTCGGTAACCGTAAGTCCAAAAAATAAAAAGGTGTCAGATATGAGCGATTTGGCGTTCTAGCAGCATTTTGAAACATATTAGAAATTTCTATCTTAACGGGTGCCAAAGTTACACAAGACCTCTTAATAATATTTTTAATCGCTATCTCGGTAACCGTAAGTCCAAAAAATAAAAAGGTGTCAGATATGAGCGATTTGGCGTTCTAGCAGCATTTTGAAACATATTAGAAATTTCTATCTTAACGGGTGCCAAAGTTACACAAGACCTCTTAATAATATTTTTAATCGCTATCTCGGTAACCGTAAGTCCAAAAAATAAAAAGGTGTCAGATATGAGCGATTTGGCGTTCTAGCAGCATTTTGAAATATATTAGAAATTTCTATCTTAACGGGTGCCAAAGTTACACAAGACCTCTTAATAATATTTTTAATCGCTATCTCGGTAACCGTAAGTCCAAAAAATAAAAAGGTGTCAGATATGAGCGGTTTGGCGTTCTAGCAGCATTTTGAAACATATTAGAAATTTCTATCTTAACGGGTGCCAAAGTTACACAAGACCTCTTAATAATATTTTTAATCGCTATCTCGGTAACCGTAAGTCCAAAAAATAAAAAGGTGTCAGATATGAGCGATTTGGCGTTCTAGCAGCATTTTGAAACATATTAGAAATTTCTATCTTAACGGGTGCCAAAGTTACACAAGACCTCTTAATAATATTTTTAATC
This sequence comes from Onthophagus sagittarius, assembly GCA_036711965.1. NCBI lineage: Eukaryota > Metazoa > Arthropoda > Insecta > Coleoptera > Scarabaeidae > Onthophagus > Onthophagus sagittarius. The sequence goes on along the minus strand of JASERS010000071.1, from coordinate 36,092 downwards.
GCTATCTCGGTAACCGTAAGTCCAAAAAATAAAAAGGTGTCAGATATGAGCGATTTGGCGTTCTAGCAGCATTTTGAAACATATTAGAAATTTCTATCTTAACGGGTGCCAAAGTTACACAAGACCTCTTAATAATATTTTTAATCGCTATCTCGGTAACCGTAAGTCCAAAAAATAAAAAGGTGTCAGATATGAGCGATTTGGCGTTCTAGCAGCATTTTGAAACATATTAGAAATTTCTATCTTAACGGGTGCCAAAGTTACACAAGACCTCTTAATAATATTTTTAATCGCTATCTCGGTAACCGTAAGTCCAAAAAATAAAAAGGGGTCAGATATGAGCGATTTGGCGTTCTAGCAGCATTTTGAAACATACTAGAAATTTCTATCTTAACGGGTGCCAAAGTTAAACAAGACCTCTTAATAATATTTTTAATCGCTATCTCGGTAACCGTAAGTCCAAAAAATAAAAAGGCGTCAGATATGAGCGATTTGGCGTTCTAGCAGCATTTTGAAACATATTAGAAATTTCTATCTTAATGGGTGCCAAAGTTACACAAGACCTCTTAATAATATTTTTAATCGCTATCTCGGTAACCGTAAGTCCAAAAAATAAAAAGGCGTCAGATATGAGCGATTTGGCGTTCTAGCAGCATTTTGAAACATATTAGAAATTTCTATCTTAATGGGTGCCAAAGTTACACAAGACCTCTTAATAATATTTTTAATCGCTATCTCGGTAACCGTAAGTCCAAAAAATAAAAAGGTGTCAGATATGAGCGATTTGGCGTTCTAGCAGCATTTTGAAACATATTAGAAATTTCTATCTTAATGGGTGCCAAAGTTACACAAGACCTCTTAATAATATTTTTAATCGCTATCTCGGTAACCGTAAGTCCAAAAAATAAAAAGGCGTCAGATATGAGCGATTTGGCGTTCTAGCAGCATTTTGAAACATATTAGAAATTTCTATCTTAACGGGTGCCAAAGTTACACAAGACCTCTTAATAATATTTTTAATCGCTATCTGGGTAACCGTAAGTCCAAAAAATAAAAAGGTGTCAGATATGAGCGATTTGGCGTTCTAGCAGCATTTTGAAACATATTAGAAATTTCTATCTTAACGGGTGCCAAAGTTACACAAGACCTCTTAATAATATTTTTAATCCCTATCTCGGTAACCGTAAGTCCAAAAAATAAAAAGGTGTCAGATATGAGCGATTTGGCGTTCTAGCAGCATTTTGAAATATATTAGAAATTTCTATCTTAACGGGTGCCAAAGTTACACAAGACCTCTTAATAATATTTTTAATCGCTATCTCGGTAACCGTAAGTCCAAAAAATAAAAAGGTGTCAGATATGAGCGGTTTGGCGTTCTAGCAGCATTTTGAAACATATTAGAAATTTCTATCTTAACGGGTGCCAAAGTTACACAAGACCTCTTAATAATATTTTTAATCGCTATCTCGGTAACCGTAAGTCCAAAAAATAAAAAGGTGTCAGATATGAGCGATTTGGCGTTCTAGCAGCATTTTGAAACATATTAGAAATTTCTATCTTAACGGGTGCCAAAGTTACACAAGACCTCTTAATAATATTTTTAATCGCTATCTCGGTAACCGTAAGTCCAAAAAATAAAAAGGTGTCAGATATGAGCGATTTGGCGTTCTAGCAGCATTTTGAAACATATTAGAAATTTCTATCTTAACGGGTGCCAAAGTTACACAAGACCTCTTAATAATATTTTTAATCGCTATCTCGGTAACCGTAAGTCCAAAAAATAAAAAGGTGTCAGATATGAGCGATTTGGCGTTCTAGCAGCATTTTGAAACATATTAGAAATTTCTATCTTAACGGGTGCCAAAGTTACACAAGACCTCTTAATAATATTTTTAATCGCTATCTCGGTAACCGTAAGTCCAAAAAATAAAAAGGTGTCAGATATGAGCGATTTGGCGTTCTAGCAGCATTTTGAAACATATTAGAAATTTCTATCTTAACGGGTGCCAAAGTTACACAAGACCTCTTAATAATATTTTTAATCGCTATCTCGGTAACCGTAAGTCCAAAAAATAAAAAGGTGTCAGATATGAGCGATTTGGCGTTCTAGCAGCATTTTGAAACATACTAGAAATTTCTATCTTAACGGGTGCCAAAGTTAAACAAGACCTCTTAATAATATTTTTAATCGCTATCTCGGTAACCGTAAGTCCAAAAAATAAAAAGGTGTCAGATATGAGCGATTTGGCGTTCTAGCAGCATTTTGAAACATATTAGAAAATTCTATCTTAACGGGTGCCAAAGTTACACAAGACCTCTTAATAATATTTTTAATCGCTATCTCGGTAACCGTAAGTCCAAAAAATAAAAAGGTGTCAGATATGAGCGAATTGGCGTTCTAGCAGCATTTTGAAACATATTAGAAATTTCTATCTTAACGGGTGCCAAAGTTACACAAGACCTCTTAATAATATTTTTAATCGCTATCTCGGTAACCGTAAGTCCAAAAAATAAAAAGGCGTCAGATATGAGCGATTTGGCGTTCTAGCAGCATTTTGAAACATATTAGAAATTTCTATCTTAATGGGTGCCAAAGTTACACAAGACCTCTTAATAATATTTTTAATCGCTATCTCGGTAACCGTAAGTCCAAAAAATAAAAAGGCGTCAGATATGAGCGATTTGGCGTTCTAGCAGCATTTTGAAACATATTAGAAATTTCTATCTTAATGGGTGCCAAAGTTACACAAGACCTCTTAATAATATTTTTAATCGCTATCTCGGTAACCGTAAGTCCAAAAAATAAAAAGGTGTCAGATATGAGCGATTTGGCGTTCTAGCAGCATTTTGAAACATATTAGAAATTTCTATCTTAATGGGTGCCAAAGTTACACAAGACCTCTTAATAATATTTTTAATCGCTATCTCGGTAACCGTAAGTCCAAAAAATAAAAAGGCGTCAGATATGAGCGATTTGGCGTTCTAGCAGCATTTTGAAACATATTAGAAATTTCTATCTTAACGGGTGTCAAAGTTACACAAGACCTCTTAATAATATTTTTAATCGCTATCTCGGTAACCGTAAGTCCAAAAAATAAAAAGGTGTCAGATATGAGCGATTTGGCGTTCTAGCAGCATTTCGAAACATATTAGAAATTTCTATCTTAACGGGTGCCAAAGTTACACAAGACCTCTTAATAATATTTTTAATCGCTATCTCGGTAACCGTAAGTCCAAAAAATAAAAAGGTGTCAGATATGAGCGATTTGGCGTTCTAGCAGCATTTTGAAACATACTAGAAATTTCTATCTTAACGGGTGCCAAAGTTACACAAGACCTCTTAATAATATTTTTAATCGCTATCTCGGTAACCGTAAGTCCAAAAAATAAAAAGGTGTCAGATATGAGCGATTTGGCGTTCTAGCAGCATTTTGAAACATATTAGAAATTTCTATCTTAACGGGTGCCAAAGTTACACAAGACCTCTTAATAATATTTTTAATCGCTATCTCGGTAACCGTAAGTCCAAAAAATAAAAAGGTGTCAGATATGAGCGATTTGGCGTTCTAGCAGCATTTTGAAACATATTAGAAATTTCTATCTTAACGGGTGCCAAAGTTACACAAGACCTCTTAATAATATTTTTAATCGCTATCTCGGTAACCGTAAGTCCAAAAAATAAAAAGGTGTCAGATATGAGCGATTTGGCGTTCTAGCAGCATTTTGAAACATATTAGAAATTTCTATCTTAACGGGTGCCAAAGTTACACAAGACCTCTTAATAATATTTTTAATCGCTATCTCGGTAACCGTAAGTCCAAAAAATAAAAAGGTGTCAGATATGAGCGATTTGGCGTTCTAGCAGCATTTTGAAACATATTAGAAATTTCTATCTTAACGGGTGCCAAAGTTACACAAGACCTCTTAATAATATTTTTAATCGCTATCTCGGTAACCGTAAGTCCAAAAAATAAAAAGGTGTCAGATATGAGCGATTTGGCGTTCTAGCAGCATTTTGAAACATATTAGAAATTTCTATCTTAACGGGTGCCAAAGTTACACAAGACCTCTTAATAATATTTTTAATCCCTATCTCGGTAACCGTAAGTCCAAAAAATAAAAAGGTGTCAGATATGAGCGATTTGGCGTTCTAGCAGCATTTTGAAATATATTAGAAATTTCTATCTTAACGGGTGCCAAAGTTACACAAGACCTCTTAATAATATTTTTAATCGCTATCTCGGTAACCGTAAGTCCAAAAAATAAAAAGGTGTCAGATATGAGCGGTTTGGCGTTCTAGCAGCATTTTGAAACATATTAGAAATTTCTATCTTAACGGGTGCCAAAGTTACACAAGACCTCTTAATAATATTTTTAATCGCTATCTCGGTAACCGTAAGTCCAAAAAATAAAAAGGTGTCAGATATGAGCGATTTGGCGTTCTAGCAGCATTTTGAAACATATTAGAAATTTCTATCTTAACGGGTGCCAAAGTTACACAAGACCTCTTAATAATATTTTTAATCGCTATCTCGGTAACCGTAAGTCCAAAAAATAAAAAGGTGTCAGATATGAGCGATTTGGCGTTCTAGCAGCATTTTGAAACATATTAGAAATTTCTATCTTAACGGGTGCCAAAGTTACACAAGACCTCTTAATAATATTTTTAATCGCTATCTCGGTAACCGTAAGTCCAAAAAATAAAAAGGTGTCAGATATGAGCGATTTGGCGTTCTAGCAGCATTTTGAAACATATTAGAAATTTCTATCTTAACGGGTGCCAAAGTTACACAAGACCTCTTAATAATATTTTTAATCGCTATCTCGGTAACCGTAAGTCCAAAAAATAAAAAGGTGTCAGATATGAGCGATTTGGCGTTCTAGCAGCATTTTGAAACATATTAGAAATTTCTATCTTAACGGGTGCCAAAGTTACACAAGACCTCTTAATAATATTTTTAATCGCTATCTCGGTAACCGTAAGTCCAAAAAATAAAAAGGTGTCAGATATGAGCGATTTGGCGTTCTAGCAGCATTTTGAAACATACTAGAAATTTCTATCTTAACGGGTGCCAAAGTTAAACAAGACCTCTTAATAATATTTTTAATCGCTATCTCGGTAACCGTAAGTCCAAAAAATAAAAAGGTGTCAGATATGAGCGATTTGGCGTTCTAGCAGCATTTTGAAACATATTAGAAAATTCTATCTTAACGGGTGCCAAAGTTACACAAGACCTCTTAATAATATTTTTAATCGCTATCTCGGTAACCGTAAGTCCAAAAAATAAAAAGGTGTCAGATATGAGCGAATTGGCGTTCTAGCAGCATTTTGAAACATATTAGAAATTTCTATCTTAACGGGTGCCAAAGTTACACAAGACCTCTTAATAATATTTTTAATCGCTATCTCGGTAACCGTAAGTCCAAAAAATAAAAAGGCGTCAGATATGAGCGATTTGGCGTTCTAGCAGCATTTTGAAACATATTAGAAATTTCTATCTTAATGGGTGCCAAAGTTACACAAGACCTCTTAATAATATTTTTAATCGCTATCTCGGTAACCGTAAGTCCAAAAAATAAAAAGGCGTCAGATATGAGCGATTTGGCGTTCTAGCAGCATTTTGAAACATATTAGAAATTTCTATCTTAATGGGTGCCAAAGTTACACAAGACCTCTTAATAATATTTTTAATCGCTATCTCGGTAACCGTAAGTCCAAAAAATAAAAAGGTGTCAGATATGAGCGATTTGGCGTTCTAGCAGCATTTTGAAACATATTAGAAATTTCTATCTTAATGGGTGCCAAAGTTACACAAGACCTCTTAATAATATTTTTAATCGCTATCTCGGTAACCGTAAGTCCAAAAAATAAAAAGGCGTCAGATATGAGCGATTTGGCGTTCTAGCAGCATTTTGAAACATATTAGAAATTTCTATCTTAACGGGTGTCAAAGTTACACAAGACCTCTTAATAATATTTTTAATCGCTATCTCGGTAACCGTAAGTCCAAAAAATAAAAAGGTGTCAGATATGAGCGATTTGGCGTTCTAGCAGCATTTCGAAACATATTAGAAATTTCTATCTTAACGGGTGCCAAAGTTACACAAGACCTCTTAATAATATTTTTAATCGCTATCTCGGTAACCGTAAGTCCAAAAAATAAAAAGGTGTCAGATATGAGCGATTTGGCGTTCTAGCAGCATTTTGAAACATACTAGAAATTTCTATCTTAACGGGTGCCAAAGTTACACAAGACCTCTTAATAATATTTTTAATCGCTATCTCGGTAACCGTAAGTCCAAAAAATAAAAAGGTGTCAGATATGAGCGATTTGGCGTTCTAGCAGCATTTTGAAACATATTAGAAATTTCTATCTTAACGGGTGCCAAAGTTACACAAGACCTCTTAATAATATTTTTAATCGCTATCTCGGTAACCGTAAGTCCAAAAAATAAAAAGGTGTCAGATATGAGCGATTTGGCGTTCTAGCAGCATTTTGAAACATATTAGAAATTTCTATCTTAACGGGTGCCAAAGTTACACAAGACCTCTTAATAATATTTTTAATCGCTATCTCGGTAACCGTAAGTCCAAAAAATAAAAAGGTGTCAGATATGAGCGATTTGGCGTTCTAGCAGCATTTTGAAACATATTAGAAATTTCTATCTTAACGGGTGCCAAAGTTACACAAGACCTCTTAATAATATTTTTAATCGCTATCTCGGTAACCGTAAGTCCAAAAAATAAAAAGGTGTCAGATATGAGCGATTTGGCGTTCTAGCAGCATTTTGAAACATATTAGAAATTTCTATCTTAACGGGTGCCAAAGTTACACAAGACCTCTTAATAATATTTTTAATCGCTATCTCGGTAACCGTAAGTCCAAAAAATAAAAAGGTGTCAGATATGAGCGATTTGGCGTTCTAGCAGCATTTTGAAATATATTAGAAATTTCTATCTTAACGGGTGCCAAAGTTACACAAGACCTCTTAATAATATTTTTAATCGCTATCTCGGTAACCGTAAGTCCAAAAAATAAAAAGGTGTCAGATATGAGCGGTTTGGCGTTCTAGCAGCATTTTGAAACATATTAGAAATTTCTATCTTAACGGGTGCCAAAGTTACACAAGACCTCTTAATAATATTTTTAATCGCTATCTCGGTAACCGTAAGTCCAAAAAATAAAAAGGTGTCAGATATGAGCGATTTGGCGTTCTAGCAGCATTTTGAAACATATTAGAAATTTCTATCTTAACGGGTGCCAAAGTTACACAAGACCTCTTAATAATATTTTTAATCGCTATCTCGGTAACCGTAAGTCCAAAAAATAAAAAGGTGTCAGATATGAGCGATTTGGCGTTCTAGCAGCATTTTGAAACATATTAGAAATTTCTATCTTAACGGGTGCCAAAGTTACACAAGACCTCTTAATAATATTTTTAATCGCTATCTCGGTAACCGTAAGTCCAAAAAATAAAAAGGTGTCAGATATGAGCGATTTGGCGTTCTAGCAGCATTTTGAAACATATTAGAAATTTCTATCTTAACGGGTGCCAAAGTTACACAAGACCTCTTAATAATATTTTTAATCGCTATCTCGGTAACCGTAAGTCCAAAAAATAAAAAGGTGTCAGATATGAGCGATTTGGCGTTCTAGCAGCATTTTGAAACGTACTAGAAATTTCTATCTTAACGGGTGCCAAAGTTAAACAAGACCTCTTAATAATATTTTTAATCGCTATCTCGGTAACCGTAAGTCCAAAAAATAAAAAGGTGTCAGATATGAGCGATTTGGCGTTCTAGCAGCATTTTGAAACATATTAGAAAATTCTATCTTAACGGGTGCCAAAGTTACACAAGACCTCTTAATAATATTTTTAATCGCTATCTCGGTAACCGTAAGTCCAAAAAATAAAAAGGTGTCAGATATGAGCGAATTGGCGTTCTAGCAGCATTTTGAAACATATTAGAAATTTCTATCTTAACGGGTGCCAAAGTTACACAAGACCTCTTAATAATATTTTTAATCGCTATCTCGGTAACCGTAAGTCCAAAAAATAAAAAGGCGTCAGATATGAGCGATTTGGCGTTCTAGCAGCATTTTGAAACATATTAGAAATTTCTATCTTAATGGGTGCCAAAGTTACACAAGACCTCTTAATAATATTTTTAATCGCTATCTCGGTAACCGTAAGTCCAAAAAATAAAAAGGCGTCAGATATGAGCGATTTGGCGTTCTAGCAGCATTTTGAAACATATTAGAAATTTCTATCTTAATGGGTGCCAAAGTTACACAAGACCTCTTAATAATATTTTTAATCGCTATCTCGGTAACCGTAAGTCCAAAAAATAAAAAGGTGTCAGATATGAGCGATTTGGCGTTCTAGCAGCATTTTGAAACATATTAGAAATTTCTATCTTAATGGGTGCCAAAGTTACACAAGACCTCTTAATAATATTTTTAATCGCTATCTCGGTAACCGTAAGTCCAAAAAATAAAAAGGCGTCAGATATGAGCGATTTGGCGTTCTAGCAGCATTTTGAAACATATTAGAAATTTCTATCTTAACGGGTGCCAAAGTTACACAAGACCTCTTAATAATATTTTTAATCGCTATCTCGGTAACCGTAAGTCCAAAAAATAAAAAGGTGTCAGATATGAGCGATTTGGCGTTCTAGCAGCATTTTGAAACATATTAGAAATTTCTATCTTAACGGGTGCCAAAGTTACACAAGACCTCTTAATAATATTTTTAATCGCTATCTCGGTAACCGTAAGTCCAAAAAATAAAAAGGTGTCAGATATGAGCGATTTGGCGTTCTAGCAGCATTTTGAAATATATTAGAAATTTCTATCTTAACGGGTGCCAAAGTTACACAAGACCTCTTAATAATATTTTTAATCGCTATCTCGGTAACCGTAAGTCCAAAAAATAAAAAGGTGTCAGATATGAGCGGTTTGGCGTTCTAGCAGCATTTTGAAACATATTAGAAATTTCTATCTTAACGGGTGCCAAAGTTACACAAGACCTCTTAATAATATTTTTAATCGCTATCTCGGTAACCGTAAGTCCAAAAAATAAAAAGGTGTCAGATATGAGCGATTTGGCGTTCTAGCAGCATTTTGAAACATATTAGAAATTTCTATCTTAACGGGTGCCAAAGTTACACAAGACCTCTTAATAATATTTTTAATCGCTATCTCGGTAACCGTAAGTCCAAAAAATAAAAAGGTGTCAGATATGAGCGATTTGGCGTTCTAGCAGCATTTTGAAACATATTAGAAATTTCTATCTTAACGGGTGCCAAAGTTACACAAGACCTCTTAATAATATTTTTAATCGCTATCTCGGTAACCGTAAGTCCAAAAAATAAAAAGGTGTCAGATATGAGCGATTTGGCGTTCTAGCAGCATTTTGAAACATATTAGAAATTTCTATCTTAACGGGTGCCAAAGTTACACAAGACCTCTTAATAATATTTTTAATCGCTATCTCGGTAACCGTAAGTCCAAAAAATAAAAAGGTGTCAGATATGAGCGATTTGGCGTTCTAGCAGCATTTTGAAACATATTAGAAATTTCTATCTTAACGGGTGCCAAAGTTACACAAGACCTCTTAATAATATTTTTAATCGCTATCTCGGTAACCGTAAGTCCAAAAAATAAAAAGGTGTCAGATATGAGCGATTTGGCGTTCTAGCAGCATTTTGAAACATACTAGAAATTTCTATCTTAACGGGTGCCAAAGTTAAACAAGACCTCTTAATAATATTTTTAATCGCTATCTCGGTAACCGTAAGTCCAAAAAATAAAAAGGTGTCAGATATGAGCGATTTGGCGTTCTAGCAGCATTTTGAAACATATTAGAAAATTCTATCTTAACGGGTGCCAAAGTTACACAAGACCTCTTAATAATATTTTTAATCGCTATCTCGGTAACCGTAAGTCCAAAAAATAAAAAGGTGTCAGATATGAGCGAATTGGCGTTCTAGCAGCATTTTGAAACATATTAGAAATTTCTATCTTAACGGGTGCCAAAGTTACACAAGACCTCTTAATAATATTTTTAATCGCTATCTCGGTAACCGTAAGTCCAAAAAATAAAAAGGCGTCAGATATGAGCGATTTGGCGTTCTAGCAGCATTTTGAAACATATTAGAAATTTCTATCTTAATGGGTGCCAAAGTTACACAAGACCTCTTAATAATATTTTTAATCGCTATCTCGGTAACCGTAAGTCCAAAAAATAAAAAGGCGTCAGATATGAGCGATTTGGCGTTCTAGCAGCATTTTGAAACATATTAGAAATTTCTATCTTAATGGGTGCCAAAGTTACACAAGACCTCTTAATAATATTTTTAATCGCTATCTCGGTAACCGTAAGTCCAAAAAATAAAAAGGTGTCAGATATGAGCGATTTGGCGTTCTAGCAGCATTTTGAAACATATTAGAAATTTCTATCTTAATGGGTGCCAAAGTTACACAAGACCTCTTAATAATATTTTTAATCGCTATCTCGGTAACCGTAAGTCCAAAAAATAAAAAGGCGTCAGATATGAGCGATTTGGCGTTCTAGCAGCATTTTGAAACATATTAGAAATTTCTATCTTAACGGGTGTCAAAGTTACACAAGACCTCTTAATAATATTTTTAATCGCTATCTCGGTAACCGTAAGTCCAAAAAATAAAAAGGTGTCAGATATGAGCGATTTGGCGTTCTAGCAGCATTTCGAAACATATTAGAAATTTCTATCTTAACGGGTGCCAAAGTTACACAAGACCTCTTAATAATATTTTTAATCGCTATCTCGGTAACCGTAAGTCCAAAAAATAAAAAGGTGTCAGATATGAGCGATTTGGCGTTCTAGCAGCATTTTGAAACATACTAGAAATTTCTATCTTAACGGGTGCCAAAGTTACACAAGACCTCTTAATAATATTTTTAATCGCTATCTCGGTAACCGTAAGTCCAAAAAATAAAAAGGTGTCAGATATGAGCGATTTGGCGTTCTAGCAGCATTTTGAAACATATTAGAAATTTCTATCTTAACGGGTGCCAAAGTTACACAAGACCTCTTAATAATATTTTTAATCGCTATCTCGGTAACCGTAAGTCCAAAAAATAAAAAGGTGTCAGATATGAGCGATTTGGCGTTCTAGCAGCATTTTGAAACATATTAGAAATTTCTATCTTAACGGGTGCCAAAGTTACACAAGACCTCTTAATAATATTTTTAATCGCTATCTCGGTAACCGTAAGTCCAAAAAATAAAAAGGTGTCAGATATGAGCGATTTGGCGTTCTAGCAGCATTTTGAAACATATTAGAAATTTCTATCTTAACGGGTGCCAAAGTTACACAAGACCTCTTAATAATATTTTTAATCGCTATCTCGGTAACCGTAAGTCCAAAAAATAAAAAGGTGTCAGATATGAGCGATTTGGCGTTCTAGCAGCATTTTGAAACATATTAGAAATTTCTATCTTAACGGGTGCCAAAGTTACACAAGACCTCTTAATAATATTTTTAATCGCTATCTCGGTAACCGTAAGTCCAAAAAATAAAAAGGTGTCAGATATGAGCGATTTGGCGTTCTAGCAGCATTTTGAAATATATTAGAAATTTCTATCTTAACGGGTGCCAAAGTTACACAAGACCTCTTAATAATATTTTTAATCGCTATCTCGGTAACCGTAAGTCCAAAAAATAAAAAGGTGTCAGATATGAGCGGTTTGGCGTTCTAGCAGCATTTTGAAACATATTAGAAATTTCTATCTTAACGGGTGCCAAAGTTACACAAGACCTCTTAATAATATTTTTAATCGCTATCTCGGTAACCGTAAGTCCAAAAAATAAAAAGGTGTCAGATATGAGCGATTTGGCGTTCTAGCAGCATTTTGAAACATATTAGAAATTTCTATCTTAACGGGTGCCAAAGTTACACAAGACCTCTTAATAATATTTTTAATCGCTATCTCGGTAACCGTAAGTCCAAAAAATAAAAAGGTGTCAGATATGAGCGATTTGGCGTTCTAGCAGCATTTTGAAACATATTAGAAATTTCTATCTTAACGGGTGCCAAAGTTACACAAGACCTCTTAATAATATTTTTAATCGCTATCTCGGTAACCGTAAGTCCAAAAAATAAAAAGGTGTCAGATATGAGCGATTTGGCGTTCTAGCAGCATTTTGAAACATATTAGAAATTTCTATCTTAACGGGTGCCAAAGTTACACAAGACCTCTTAATAATATTTTTAATCGCTATCTCGGTAACCGTAAGTCCAAAAAATAAAAAGGTGTCAGATATGAGCGATTTGGCGTTCTAGCAGCATTTTGAAACGTACTAGAAATTTCTATCTTAACGGGTGCCAAAGTTAAACAAGACCTCTTAATAATATTTTTAATCGCTATCTCGGTAACCGTAAGTCCAAAAAATAAAAAGGTGTCAGATATGAGCGATTTGGCGTTCTAGCAGCATTTTGAAACATATTAGAAAATTCTATCTTAACGGGTGCCAAAGTTACACAAGACCTCTTAATAATATTTTTAATCGCTATCTCGGTAACCGTAAGTCCAAAAAATAAAAAGGTGTCAGATATGAGCGAATTGGCGTTCTAGCAGCATTTTGAAACATATTAGAAATTTCTATCTTAACGGGTGCCAAAGTTACACAAGACCTCTTAATAATATTTTTAATCGCTATCTCGGTAACCGTAAGTCCAAAAAATAAAAAGGCGTCAGATATGAGCGATTTGGCGTTCTAGCAGCATTTTGAAACATATTAGAAATTTCTATCTTAATGGGTGCCAAAGTTACACAAGACCTCTTAATAATATTTTTAATCGCTATCTCGGTAACCGTAAGTCCAAAAAATAAAAAGGCGTCAGATATGAGCGATTTGGCGTTCTAGCAGCATTTTGAAACATATTAGAAATTTCTATCTTAATGGGTGCCAAAGTTACACAAGACCTCTTAATAATATTTTTAATCGCTATCTCGGTAACCGTAAGTCCAAAAAATAAAAAGGTGTCAGATATGAGCGATTTGGCGTTCTAGCAGCATTTTGAAACATATTAGAAATTTCTATCTTAATGGGTGCCAAAGTTACACAAGACCTCTTAATAATATTTTTAATCGCTATCTCGGTAACCGTAAGTCCAAAAAATAAAAAGGCGTCAGATATGAGCGATTTGGCGTTCTAGCAGCATTTTGAAACATATTAGAAATTTCTATCTTAACGGGTGCCAAAGTTACACAAGACCTCTTAATAATATTTTTAATCGCTATCTCGGTAACCGTAAGTCCAAAAAATAAAAAGGTGTCAGATATGAGCGATTTGGCGTTCTAGCAGCATTTTGAAACATATTAGAAATTTCTATCTTAACGGGTGCCAAAGTTACACAAGACCTCTTAATAATATTTTTAATCGCTATCTCGGTAACCGTAAGTCCAAAAAATAAAAAGGTGTCAGATATGAGCGATTTGGCGTTCTAGCAGCATTTTGAAATATATTAGAAATTTCTATCTTAACGGGTGCCAAAGTTACACAAGACCTCTTAATAATATTTTTAATCACTATCTCGGTAACCGTAAGTCCAAAAAATAAAAAGGTGTCAGATATGAGCGGTTTGGCGTTCTAGCAGCATTTTGAAACATATTAGAAATTTCTATCTTAACGGGTGCCAAAGTTACACAAGACCTCTTAATAATATTTTTAATCGCTATCTCGGTAACCGTAAGTCCAAAAAATAAAAAGGTGTCAGATATGAGCGATTTGGCGTTCTAGCAGCATTTTGAAACATATTAGAAATTTCTATCTTAACGGGTGCCAAAGTTACACAAGACCTCTTAATAATATTTTTAATCGCTATCTCGGTAACCGTAAGTCCAAAAAATAAAAAGGTGTCAGATATGAGCGATTTGGCGTTCTAGCAGCATTTTGAAACATATTAGAAATTTCTATCTTAACGGGTGCCAAAGTTACACAAGACCTCTTAATAATATTTTTAATCGCTATCTCGGTAACCGTAAGTCCAAAAAATAAAAAGGTGTCAGATATGAGCGATTTGGCGTTCTAGCAGCATTTTGAAACATATTAGAAATTTCTATCTTAACGGGTGCCAAAGTTACACAAGACCTCTTAATAATATTTTTAATCGCTATCTCGGTAACCGTAAGTCCAAAAAATAAAAAGGTGTCAGATATGAGCGATTTGGCGTTCTAGCAGCATTTTGAAACATATTAGAAATTTCTATCTTAACGGGTGCCAAAGTTACACAAGACCTCTTAATAATATTTTTAATCGCTATCTCGGTAACCGTAAGTCCAAAAAATAAAAAGGTGTCAGATATGAGCGATTTGGCGTTCTAGCAGCATTTTGAAACATACTAGAAATTTCTATCTTAACGGGTGCCAAAGTTAAACAAGACCTCTTAATAATATTTTTAATCGCTATCTCGGTAACCGTAAGTCCAAAAAATAAAAAGGTGTCAGATATGAGCGATTTGGCGTTCTAGCAGCATTTTGAAACATATTAGAAAATTCTATCTTAACGGGTGCCAAAGTTACACAAGACCTCTTAATAATATTTTTAATCGCTATCTCGGTAACCGTAAGTCCAAAAAATAAAAAGGTGTCAGATATGAGCGAATTGGCGTTCTAGCAGCATTTTGAAACATATTAGAAATTTCTATCTTAACGGGTGCCAAAGTTACACAAGACCTCTTAATAATATTTTTAATCGCTATCTCGGTAACCGTAAGTCCAAAAAATAAAAAGGCGTCAGATATGAGCGATTTGGCGTTCTAGCAGCATTTTGAAACATATTAGAAATTTCTATCTTAATGGGTGCCAAAGTTACACAAGACCTCTTAATAATATTTTTAATCGCTATCTCGGTAACCGTAAGTCCAAAAAATAAAAAGGCGTCAGATATGAGCGATTTGGCGTTCTAGCAGCATTTTGAAACATATTAGAAATTTCTATCTTAATGGGTGCCAAAGTTACACAAGACCTCTTAATAATATTTTTAATCGCTATCTCGGTAACCGTAAGTCCAAAAAATAAAAAGGTGTCAGATATGAGCGATTTGGCGTTCTAGCAGCATTTTGAAACATATTAGAAATTTCTATCTTAATGGGTGCCAAAGTTACACAAGACCTCTTAATAATATTTTTAATCGCTATCTCGGTAACCGTAAGTCCAAAAAATAAAAAGGCGTCAGATATGAGCGATTTGGCGTTCTAGCAGCATTTTGAAACATATTAGAAATTTCTATCTTAACGGGTGTCAAAGTTACACAAGACCTCTTAATAATATTTTTAATCGCTATCTCGGTAACCGTAAGTCCAAAAAATAAAAAGGTGTCAGATATGAGCGATTTGGCGTTCTAGCAGCATTTCGAAACATATTAGAAATTTCTATCTTAACGGGTGCCAAAGTTACACAAGACCTCTTAATAATATTTTTAATCGCTATCTCGGTAACCGTAAGTCCAAAAAATAAAAAGGTGTCAGATATGAGCGATTTGGCGTTCTAGCAGCATTTTGAAACATACTAGAAATTTCTATCTTAACGGGTGCCAAAGTTACACAAGACCTCTTAATAATATTTTTAATCGCTATCTCGGTAACCGTAAGTCCAAAAAATAAAAAGGTGTCAGATATGAGCGATTTGGCGTTCTAGCAGCATTTTGAAACATATTAGAAATTTCTATCTTAACGGGTGCCAAAGTTACACAAGACCTCTTAATAATATTTTTAATCGCTATCTCGGTAACCGTAAGTCCAAAAAATAAAAAGGTGTCAGATATGAGCGATTTGGCGTTCTAGCAGCATTTTGAAACATATTAGAAATTTCTATCTTAACGGGTGCCAAAGTTACACAAGACCTCTTAATAATATTTTTAATCGCTATCTCGGTAACCGTAAGTCCAAAAAATAAAAAGGTGTCAGATATGAGCGATTTGGCGTTCTAGCAGCATTTTGAAATATATTAGAAATTTCTATCTTAACGGGTGCCAAAGTTACACAAGACCTCTTAATAATATTTTTAATCGCTATCTCGGTAACCGTAAGTCCAAAAAATAAAAAGGTGACAGATATGAGCGGTTTGGCGTTCTAGCAGCATTTTGAAACATATTAGAAATTTCTATCTTAACGGGTGCCAAAGTTACACAAGACCTCTTAATAATATTTTTAATCGCTATCTCGGTAACCGTAAGTCCAAAAAATAAAAAGGTGTCAGATATGAGCGATTTGGCGTTCTAGCAGCATTTTGAAACATATTAGAAATTTCTATCTTAACGGGTGCCAAAGTTACACAAGACCTCTTAATAATATTTTTAATCGCTATCTCGGTAACCGTAAGTCCAAAAAATAAAAAGATGTCAGATATGAGCGATTTGGCGTTCTAGCAGCATTTTGAAACATATTAGAAATTTCTATCTTAACGGGTGCCAAAGTTACACAAGACCTCTTAATAATATTTTTAATCGCTATCTCGGTAACCGTAAGTCCAAAAAATTAAAAGGTGTCAGATATGAGCGATTTGGCGTTCTAGCAGCATTTTGAAACATATTAGAAATTTCTATCTTAACGGGTGCCAAAGTTACACAAGACCTCTTAATAATATTTTTAATCGCTATCTCGGTAACCGTAAGTCCAAAAAATAAAAAGGTGTCAGATATGAGCGATTTGGCGTTCTAGCAGCATTTTGAAACATATTAGAAATTTCTATCTTAACGGGTGCCAAAGTTACACAAGACCTCTTAATAATATTTTTAATCGCTATCTCGGTAACCGTAAGTCCAAAAAATAAAAAGGTGTCAGATATGAGCGATTTGGCGTTCTAGCAGCATTTTGAAACATATTAGAAATTTCTATCTTAACGGGTGCCAAAGTTACACAAGACCTCTTAATAATATTTTTAATCGCTATCTCGGTAACCGTAAGTCCAAAAAATAAAAAGGTGTCAGATATGAGCGATTTGGCGTTCTAGCAGCATTTTGAAACATATTAGAAATTTCTATCTTAACGGGTGCCAAAGTTACACAAGACCTCTTAATAATATTTTTAATCGCTATCTCGGTAACCGTAAGTCCAAAAAATAAAAAGGTGTCAGATATGAGCGATTTGGCGTTCTAGCAGCATTTTGAAACATATTAGAAATTTCTATCTTAACGGGTGCCAAAGTTACACAAGACCTCTTAATAATATTTTTAATCGCTATCTCGGTAACCGTAAGTCCAAAAAATAAAAAGGTGTCAGATATGAGCGATTTGGCGTTCTAGCAGCATTTTGAAATATATTAGAAATTTCTATCTTAACGGGTGCCAAAGTTACACAAGACCTCTTAATAATATTTTTAATCGCTATCTCGGTAACCGTAAGTCCAAAAAATAAAAAGGTGTCAGATATGAGCGGTTTGGCGTTCTAGCAGCATTTTGAAACATATTAGAAATTTCTATCTTAACGGGTGCCAAAGTTACACAAGACCTCTTAATAATATTTTTAATCGCTATCTCGGTAACCGTAAGTCCAAAAAATAAAAAGGTGTCAGATATGAGCGATTTGGCGTTCTAGCAGCATTTTGAAACATATTAGAAATTTCTATCTTAACGGGTGCCAAAGTTACACAAGACCTCTTAATAATATTTTTAATCGCTATCTCGGTAACCGTAAGTCCAAAAAATAAAAAGGTGTCAGATATGAGCGATTTGGCGTTCTAGCAGCATTTTGAAACATATTAGAAATTTCTATCTTAACGGGTGCCAAAGTTACACAAGACCTCTTAATAATATTTTTAATCGCTATCTCGGTAACCGTAAGTCCAAAAAATAAAAAGGTGTCAGATATGAGCGATTTGGCGTTCTAGCAGCATTTTGAAACATATTAGAAATTTCTATCTTAACGGGTGCCAAAGTTACACAAGACCTCTTAATAATATTTTTAATCGCTATCTCGGTAACCGTAAGTCCAAAAAATAAAAAGGTGTCAGATATGAGCGATTTGGCGTTCTAGCAGCATTTTGAAACATACTAGAAATTTCTATCTTAACGGGTGCCAAAGTTAAACAAGACCTCTTAATAATATTTTTAATCGCTATCTCGGTAACCGTAAGTCCAAAAAATAAAAAGGTGTCAGATATGAGCGATTTGGCGTTCTAGCAGCATTTTGAAACATATTAGAAATTTCTATCTTAACGGGTGCCAAAGTTACACAAGACCTCTTAATAATATTTTTAATCGGTATCTCGGTAACCGTAAGTCCAAAAAATAAAAAGGCGTCAGATATGAGCGATTTGGCGTTCTAGCAGCATTTTGAAACATATTAGAAATTTCTATCTTAATGGGTGCCAAAGTTACACAAGACCTCTTAATAATATTTTTAATCGCTATCTCGGTAACCGTAAGTCCAAAAAATAAAAAGGCGTCAAATATGAGCGATTTGGCGTTCTAGCAGCATTTTGAAACATATTAGAAATTTCTATCTTAATGGGTGCCAAAGTTACACAAGACCTCTTAATAATATTTTTAATCGCTATCTCGGTAACCGTAAGTCCAAAAAATAAAAAGGTGTCAGATATGAGCGATTTGGCGTTCTAGCAGCATTTTGAAACATATTAGAAATTTCTATCTTAATGGGTGCCAAAGTTACACAAGACCTCTTAATAATATTTTTAATCGCTATCTCGGTAACCGTAAGTCCAAAAAATAAAAAGGCGTCAGATATGAGCGATTTGGCGTTCTAGCAGCATTTTGAAACATATTAGAAATTTCTATCTTAACGGGTGCCAAAGTTACACAAGACCTCTTAATAATATTTTTAATCGCTATCTCGGTAACCGTAAGTCCAAAAAATAAAAAGGTGTCAGATATGAGCGATTTGGCGTTCTAGCAGCATTTTGAAACATATTAGAAATTTCTATCTTAACGGGTGCCAAAGTTACACAAGACCTCTTAATAATATTTTTAATCGCTATCTCGGTAACCGTAAGTCCAAAAAATAAAAAGGTGTCAGATATGAGCGATTTGGCGTTCTAGCAGCATTTTGAAATATATTAGAAATTTCTATCTTAACGGGTGCCAAAGTTACACAAGACCTCTTAATAATATTTTTAATCGCTATCTCGGTAACCGTAAGTCCAAAAAATAAAAAGGTGTCAGATATGAGCGGTTTGGCGTTCTAGCAGCATTTTGAAACATATTAGAAATTTCTATCTTAACGGGTGCCAAAGTTACACAAGACCTCTTAATAATATTTTTAATCGCTATCTCGGTAACCGTAAGTCCAAAAAATAAAAAGGTGTCAGATATGAGCGATTTGGCGTTCTAGCAGCATTTTGAAACATATTAGAAATTTCTATCTTAACGGGTGCCAAAGTTACACAAGACCTCTTAATAATATTTTTAATCGCTATCTCGGTAACCGTAAGTCCAAAAAATAAAAAGGTGTCAGATATGAGCGATTTGGCGTTCTAGCAGCATTTTGAAACATATTAGAAATTTCTATCTTAACGGGTGCCAAAGTTACACAAGACCTCTTAATAATATTTTTAATCGCTATCTCGGTAACCGTAAGTCCAAAAAATAAAAAGGTGTCAGATATGAGCGATTTGGCGTTCTAGCAGCATTTTGAAACATATTAGAAATTTCTATCTTAACGGGTGCCAAAGTTACACAAGACCTCTTAATAATATTTTTAATCGCTATCTCGGTAACCGTAAGTCCAAAAAATAAAAAGGTGTCAGATATGAGCGATTTGGCGTTCTAGCAGCATTTTGAAACATATTAGAAATTTCTATCTTAACGGGTGCCAAAGTTACACAAGACCTCTTAATAATATTTTTAATCGCTATCTCGGTAACCGTAAGTCCAAAAAATAAAAAGGTGTCAGATATGAGCGATTTGGCGTTCTAGCAGCATTTTGAAACATACTAGAAATTTCTATCTTAACGGGTGCCAAAGTTAAACAAGACCTCTTAATAATATTTTTAATCGCTATCTCGGTAACCGTAAGTCCAAAAAATAAAAAGGTGTCAGATATGAGCGATTTGGCGTTCTAGCAGCATTTTGAAACATATTAGAAAATTCTATCTTAACGGGTGCCAAAGTTACACAAGACCTCTTAATAATATTTTTAATCGCTATCTCGGTAACCGTAAGTCCAAAAAATAAAAAGGTGTCAGATATGAGCGAATTGGCGTTCTAGCAGCATTTTGAAACATATTAGAAATTTCTATCTTAACGGGTGCCAAAGTTACACAAGACCTCTTAATAATATTTTTAATCGCTATCTCGGTAACCGTAAGTCCAAAAAATAAAAAGGCGTCAGATATGAGCGATTTGGCGTTCTAGCAGCATTTTGAAACATATTAGAAATTTCTATCTTAATGGGTGCCAAAGTTACACAAGACCTCTTAATAATATTTTTAATCGCTATCTCGGTAACCGTAAGTCCAAAAAATAAAAAGGCGTCAGATATGAGCGATTTGGCGTTCTAGCAGCATTTTGAAACATATTAGAAATTTCTATCTTAATGGGTGCCAAAGTTACACAAGACCTCTTAATAATATTTTTAATCGCTATCTCGGTAACCGTAAGTCCAAAAAATAAAAAGGTGTCAGATATGAGCGATTTGGCGTTCTAGCAGCATTTTGAAACATATTAGAAATTTCTATCTTAATGGGTGCCAAAGTTACACAAGACCTCTTAATAATATTTTTAATCGCTATCTCGGTAACCGTAAGTCCAAAAAATAAAAAGGCGTCAGATATGAGCGATTTGGCGTTCTAGCAGCATTTTGAAACATATTAGAAATTTCTATCTTAACGGGTGTCAAAGTTACACAAGACCTCTTAATAATATTTTTAATCGCTATCTCGGTAACCGTAAGTCCAAAAAATAAAAAGGTGTCAGATATGAGCGATTTGGCGTTCTAGCAGCATTTCGAAACATATTAGAAATTTCTATCTTAACGGGTGCCAAAGTTACACAAGACCTCTTAATAATATTTTTAATCGCTATCTCGGTAACCGTAAGTCCAAAAAATAAAAAGGTGTCAGATATGAGCGATTTGGCGTTCTAGCAGCATTTTGAAACATACTAGAAATTTCTATCTTAACGGGTGCCAAAGTTACACAAGACCTCTTAATAATATTTTTAATCGCTATCTCGGTAACCGTAAGTCCAAAAAATAAAAAGGTGTCAGATATGAGCGATTTGGCGTTCTAGCAGCATTTTGAAACATATTAGAAATTTCTATCTTAACGGGTGCCAAAGTTACACAAGACCTCTTAATAATATTTTTAATCGCTATCTCGGTAACCGTAAGTCCAAAAAATAAAAAGGTGTCAGATATGAGCGAATTGGCGTTCTAGCAGCATTTTGAAACATATTAGAAATTTCTATCTTAACGGGTGCCAAAGTTACACAAGACCTCTTAATAATATTTTTAATCGCTATCTCGGTAACCGTAAGTCCAAAAAATAAAAAGGCGTCAGATATGAGCGATTTGGCGTTCTAGCAGCATTTTGAAACATATTAGAAATTTCTATCTTAATGGGTGCCAAAGTTACACAAGACCTCTTAATAATATTTTTAATCGCTATCTCGGTAACCGTAAGTCCAAAAAATAAAAAGGCGTCAGATATGAGCGATTTGGCGTTCTAGCAGCATTTTGAAACATATTAGAAATTTCTATCTTAATGGGTGCCAAAGTTACACAAGACCTCTTAATAATATTTTTAATCGCTATCTCGGTAACCGTAAGTCCAAAAAATAAAAAGGTGTCAGATATGAGCGATTTGGCGTTCTAGCAGCATTTTGAAACATATTAGAAATTTCTATCTTAATGGGTGCCAAAGTTACACAAGACCTCTTAATAATATTTTTAATCGCTATCTCGGTAACCGTAAGTCCAAAAAATAAAAAGGCGTCAGATATGAGCGATTTGGCGTTCTAGCAGCATTTTGAAACATATTAGAAATTTCTATCTTAACGGGTGTCAAAGTTACACAAGACCTCTTAATAATATTTTTAATCGCTATCTCGGTAACCGTAAGTCCAAAAAATAAAAAGGTGTCAGATATGAGCGATTTGGCGTTCTAGCAGCATTTCGAAACATATTAGAAATTTCTATCTTAACGGGTGCCAAAGTTACACAAGACCTCTTAATAATATTTTTAATCGCTATCTCGGTAACCGTAAGTCCAAAAAATAAAAAGGTGTCAGATATGAGCGATTTGGCGTTCTAGCAGCATTTTGAAACATACTAGAAATTTCTATCTTAACGGGTGCCAAAGTTACA
Organism: Onthophagus sagittarius; assembly: GCA_036711965.1. Taxonomy (NCBI): domain Eukaryota; kingdom Metazoa; phylum Arthropoda; class Insecta; order Coleoptera; family Scarabaeidae; genus Onthophagus; species Onthophagus sagittarius. Next base: position 13,781 of record JASERS010000071.1, on the reverse strand, counting down.
CAAGACCTCTTAATAATATTTTTAATCGCTATCTCGGTAACCGTAAGTCCAAAAAATAAAAAGGTGTCAGATATGAGCGATTTGGCGTTCTAGCAGCATTTTGAAACATATTAGAAATTTCTATCTTAACGGGTGCCAAAGTTACACAAGACCTCTTAATAATATTTTTAATCGCTATCTCGGTAACCGTAAGTCCAAAAAATAAAAAGGTGTCAGATATGAGGGATTTGGCGTTCTAGCAGCATTTTGAAACATATTAGAAATTTCTATCTTAACGGGTGCCAAAGTTACACAAGACCTCTTAATAATATTTTTAATCGCTATCTCGGTAACCGTAAGTCCAAAAAATAAAAAGTCGTCAGATATGAGCGATTTGGCGTTCTAGCAGCATTTTGAAACATATTAGAAATTTCTATCTTAATGGGTGCCAAAGTTACACAAGACCTCTTAATAATATTTTTAATCGCTATCTCGGTAACCGTAAGTCCAAAAAATAAAAAGGCGTCAGATATGAGCGATTTGGCGTTCTAGCAGCATTTTGAAACATATTAGAAATTTCTATCTTAACGGGTGCCAAAGTTACACAAGACCTCTTAATAATATTTTTAATCGCTATCTCGGTAACCGTAAGTCCAAAAAATAAAAAGGTGTCAGATATGAGCGATTTGGCGTTCTAGCAGCATTTTGAAACATATTAGAAATTTCTATCTTAACGGGTGCCAAAGTTACACAAGACCTCTTAATAATATTTTTAATCGCTATCTCGGTAACCGTAAGTCCAAAAAATAAAAAGGTGTCAGATATGAGCGATTTGGCGTTCTAGCAGCATTTTGAAACATATTAGAAATTTCTATCTTAACGGGTGCCAAAGTTACACAAGACCTCTTAATAATATTTTTAATCGCTATCTCGGTAACCGTAAGTCCAAAAGATAAAAAGGTGTCAGATATGAGCGATTTGGCGTTCTAGCAGCATTTTGAAACATATTAGAAATTTCTATCTTAACGGGTGCCAAAGTTAAACAAGACCTCTTAATAATATTTTTAATCGCTATCTCGGTAACCGTAAGTCCAAAAAATAAAAAGGTGTCAGATATGAGCGATTTGGCGTTCTAGCAGCATTTTGAAACATATTAGAAATTTCTATCTTAACGGGTGCCAAAGTTACACAAGACCTCTTAATAATATTTTTAATCGCTATCTCGGTAACCGTAAGTCCAAAAAATAAAAAGGTGTCAGATATGAGCGATTTGGCGTTCTAGCAGCATTTTGAAACATATTAGAAATTTCTATCTTAACGGGTGCCAAAGTTACACAAGACCTCTTAATAATATTTTTAATCGCTATCTCGGTAACCGTAAGTCCAAAAAATAAAAAGGTGTCAGATATGAGCGATTTGGCGTTCTAGCAGCATTTTGAAACATATTAGAAATTTCTATCTTAACGGGTGCCAAAGTTACACAAGACCTCTTAATAATATTTTTAATCGCTATCTCGGTAACCGTAAGTCCAAAAAATAAAAAGGTGTCAGATATGAGCGATTTGGCGTTCTAGCAGCATTTTGAAACATATTAGAAATTTCTATCTTAACGGGTGCCAAAGTTACACAAGACCTCTTAATAATATTTTTAATCGCTATCTCGGTAACCGTAAGTCCAAAAAATAAAAAGGTGTCAGATATGAGCGATTTGGCGTTCTAGCAGCAGTTTGAAACATATTAGAAATTTCTATCTTAACGGGTGCCAAAGTTACACAAGACCTCTTAATAATATTTTTAATCGCTATCTCGGTAACCGTAAGTCCAAAAAATAAAAAGGTGTCAGATATGAGCGATTTGGCGTTCTAGCAGCATTTTGAAACATATTAGAAATTTCTATCTTAACGGGTGCCAAAGTTACACAAGACCTCTTAATAATATTTTTAATCGCTATCTCGGTAACCGTAAGTCCAAAAAATAAAAAGGTGTCAGATATGAGCGATTTGGCGTTCTAGCAGCATTTTGAAACATATTAGAAATTTCTATCTTAACGGGTGCCAAAGTTACACAAGACCTTTTAATAATATTTTTAATCGCTATCTCGGTAACCGTAAGTCCAAAAAATAAAAAGGTGTCAGATATGAGCGATTTGGCGTTCTAGCAGCATTTTGAAACATATTAGAAATTTCTATCTTAACGGGTGCCAAAGTTACACAAGACCTCTTAATAATATTTTTAATCGCTATCTCGGTAACCGTAAGTCCAAAAAATAAAAAGGTGTCAGATATGAGCGATTTGGCGTTCTAGCAGCATTTTGAAACATACTAGAAATTTCTATCTTAACGGGTGCCAAAGTTACACAAGACCTCTTAATAATATTTTTAATCGCTATCTCGGTAACCGTAAGTCCAAAAAATAAAAAGGTGTCAGATATGAGCGATTTGGCGTTCTAGCAGCATTTTGAAACATATTAGAAAATTCTATCTTAACGGGTGCCAAAGTTACACAAGACCTCTTAATAATATTTTTAATCGCTATCTCGGTAACCGTAAGTCCAAAAAATAAAAAGGCGTCAGATATGAGCGATTTGGCGTTCTAGCAGCATTTTGAAACATATTAGAAATTTCTATCTTAATGGGTGCCAAAGTTACACAAGACCTCTTAATAATATTTTTAATCGCTATCTCGGTAACCGTAAGTCCAAAAAATAAAAAGGCGTCAGATATGAGCGATTTGGCGTTCTAGCAGCATTTTGAAACATATTAGAAATTTCTATCTTAATGGGTGCCAAAGTTACACAAGACCTCTTAATAATATTTTTAATCGCTATCTCGGTAACCGTAAGTCCAAAAAATAAAAAGGTGTCAGATATGAGCGATTTGGCGTTCTAGCAGCATTTTGAAACATATTAGAAATTTCTATCTTAATGGGTGCCAAAGTTACACAAGACCTCTTAATAATATTTTTAATCGCTATCTCGGTAACCGTAAGTCCAAAAAATAAAAAGGCGTCAGATATGAGCGATTTGGCGTTCTAGCAGCATTTTGAAACATATTAGAAATTTCTATCTTAACGGGTGTCAAAGTTACACAAGACCTCTTAATAATATTTTTAATCGCTATCTCGGTAACCGTAAGTCCAAAAAATAAAAAGGTGTCAGATATGAGCGATTTGGCGTTCTAGCAGCATTTCGAAACATATTAGAAATTTCTATCTTAACGGGTGCCAAAGTTACACAAGACCTCTTAATAATATTTTTAATCGCTATCTCGGTAACCGTAAGTCCAAAAAATAAAAAGGTGTCAGATATGAGCGATTTGGCGTTCTAGCAGCATTTTGAAACATATTAGAAATTTCTATCTTAACGGGTGCCAAAGTTACACAAGACCTCTTAATAATATTTTTAATCGCTATCTCGGTAACCGTAAGTCCAAAAAATAAAAAGGTGTCAGATATGAGCGATTTGGCGTTCTAGCAGCATTTTGAAACATATTAGAAATTTCTATCTTAACGGGTGCCAAAGTTACACAAGACCTCTTAATAATATTTTTAATCGCTATCTCGGTAACCGTAAGTCCAAAAAATAAAAAGGTGTCAGATATGAGCGATTTGGCGTTCTAGCAGCATTTTGAAACATACTAGAAATTTCTATCTTAACGGGTGCCAAAGTTACACAAGACCTCTTAATAATATTTTTAATCGCTATCTCGGTAACCGTAAGTCCAAAAAATAAAAAGTCGTCAGATATGAGCGATTTGGCGTTCTAGCAGCATTTTGAAACATATTAGAAATTTCTATCTTAATGGGTGCCAAAGTTACACAAGACCTCTTAATAATATTTTTAATCGCTATCTCGGTAACCGTAAGTCCAAAAAATAAAAAGGGGTCAGATATGAGCGATTTGGCGTTCTAGCAGCATTTTGAAACATATTAGAAATTTCTATCTTAATGGGTGCCAAAGTTACACAAGACCTCTTAATAATATTTTTAATCGCTATCTCGGTAACCGTAAGTCCAAAAAATAAAAAGGTGTCAGATATGAGCGATTTGGCGTTCTAGCAGCATTTTGAAACATATTAGAAATTTCTATCTTAATGGGTGCCAAAGTTACACAAGACCTCTTAATAATATTTTTAATCGCTATCTCGGTAACCGTAAGTCCAAAAAATAAAAAGGCGTCAGATATGAGCGATTTGGCGTTCTAGCAGCATTTTGAAACATATTAGAAATTTCTATCTTAATGGGTGCCAAAGTTACACAAGACCTCTTAATAATATTTTTAATCGCTATCTCGGTAACCGTAAGTCCAAAAAATAAAAAGGTGTCAGATATGAGCGATTTGGCGTTCTAGCAGCATTTTGAAACATATTAGAAATTTCTATCTTAATGGGTGCCAAAGTTACACAAGACCCCTTAATAATATTTTTAATCGCTATCTCGGTAACCGTAAGTCCAAAAAATAAAAAGGTGTCAGATATGAGCGATTTGGCGTTCTAGCAGCATTTTGAAACATATTAGAAATTTCTATCTTAATGGGTGCCAAAGTTACACAAGACCTCTTAATAATATTTTTAATCGCTATCTCGGTAACGGTAAGTCCAAAAAATAAAAAGGCGTCAGATATGAGCGATTTGGCGTCCTAGCAGCATTTTGAAACATATTAGAAATTTCTATCTTAATGGGTGCCAAAGTTACACAAGACCTCTTAATAACATTTTTAATCGCTATCTCGGTAACCGTAAGTCCAAAAAATAAAAATGTGTCAGATATGAGCGATTTGGCGTTCTAGTAGCATTTTGAAACATATTAGAAATTTCTATCTTAATGGATGCCAAAGTTACACAAGACCTCTTAATAATATTTTTAATCGCTATCTCGGTAACCGTAAGTCCAAAAAATAAAAAGGTGTCAGATATGAGCGATTTGGCGTTCTAGCAGCATTTTGAAACATATTAGAAATTTCTATCTTAATGGGTGCCAAAGTTACACAAGACCTCTTAATAATATTTTTAATCGCTATCTCGGTAACCGTAAGTCCAAAAAATAAAAAGGTGTCAGATATGAGCGATTTGGCGTTCTAGCAGCATTTTGAAACATATTAGAAATTTCTATCTTAATGGGTGCCAAAGTTACACAAGACCTCTTAATAATATTTTTAATCGCTATCTCGGTAACCGTAAGTCCAAAAAATAAAAAGGCGTCAGATATGAGCGATTTGGCGTTCTAGCAGCATTTTGAAACATATTAGAAATTTCTATCTTAATGGGTGCCAAAGTTACACAAGACCTCTTAATAATATTTTTAATCGCTATCTCGGTAACCGTAAGTCCAAAAAATAAAAAGGTGTCAGATATGAGCGATTTGGCGTTCTAGCAGCATTTTGAAACATATTAGAAATTTCTATCTTAACGGGTGCCAAAGTTACACAAGACCTCTTAATAATATTTTTAATCGCTATCTCGGTAACCGTAAGTCCAAAAAATAAAAAGGTGTCAGATATGAGCGATTTGGCGTTCTAGCAGCATTTTGAAACATATTAGAAATTTCTATCTTAACGGGTGCCAAAGTTACACAAGACCTCTTAATAATATTTTTAATCGCTATCTCGGTAACCGTAAGTCCAAAAAATAAAAAGGTGTCAGATATGAGCGATTTGGCGTTCTAGCAGCATTTTGAAACATATTAGAAATTTCTATCTTAACGGGTGCCAAAGTTACACAAGACCTCTTAATAATATTTTTAATCGCTATCTCGGTAACCGTAAGTCCAAAAAATAAAAAGGTGTCAGATATGAGCGATTTGGCGTTCTAGCAGCATTTTGAAACATATTAGAAATTTCTATCTTAACGGGTGCCAAAGTTACACAAGACCTCTTAATAATATTTTTAATCGCTATCTCGGTAACCGTAAGTCCAAAAAATAAAAAGGTGTCAGATATGAGCGATTTGGCGTTCTAGCAGCATTTTGAAACATATTAGAAATTTCTATCTTAACGGGTGCCAAAGTTACACAAGACCTCTTAATAATATTTTTAATCGCTATCTCGGTAACCGTAAGTCCAAAAAATAAAAAGGTGTCAGATATGAGCGATTTGGCGTTCTAGCAGCATTTTGAAACATATTAGAAATTTCTATCTTAACGGGTGCCAAAGTTACACAAGACCTCTTAATAATATTTTTAATCGCTATCTCGGTAACCGTAAGTCCAAAAAATAAAAAGGTGTCAGATATGAGCGATTTGGCGTTCTAGCAGCATTTTGAAACATATTAGAAATTTCTATCTTAACGGGTGCCAAAGTTACACAAGACCTCTTAATAATATTTTTAATCGCTATCTCGGTAACCGTAAGTCCAAAAAATAAAAAGGTGTCAGATATGAGCGATTTGGCGTTCTAGCAGCATTTTGAAACATATTAGAAATTTCTATCTTAACGGGTGCCAAAGTTACACAAGACCTCTTAATAATATTTTTAATCGCTATCTCGGTAACCGTAAGTCCAAAAAATAAAAAGGTGTCAGATATGAGCGATTTGGCGTTCTAGCAGCATTTTGAAACATATTAGAAATTTCTATCTTAACGGGTGCCAAAGTTACACAAGACCTCTTAATAATATTTTTAATCGCTATCTCGGTAACCGTAAGTCCAAAAAATAAAAAGGTGTCAGATATGAGCGATTTGGCGTTCTAGCAGCATTTTGAAACATATTAGAAATTTCTATCTTAACGGGTGCCAAAGTTACACAAGACCTCTTAATAATATTTTTAATCGCTATCTCGGTAACCGTAAGTCCAAAAAATAAAAAGGTGTCAGATATGAGCGATTTGGCGTTCTAGCAGCATTTTGAAACATATTAGAAATTTCTATCTTAACGGGTGCCAAAGTTACACAAGACCTCTTAATAATATTTTTAATCGCTATCTCGGTAACCGTAAGTCCAAAAAATAAAAAGGTGTCAGATATGAGCGATTTGGCGTTCTAGCAGCATTTTGAAACATATTAGAAATTTCTATCTTAACGGGTGCCAAAGTTACACAAGACCTCTTAATAATATTTTTAATCGCTATCTCGGTAACCGTAAGTCCAAAAAATAAAAAGGTGTCAGATATGAGCGATTTGGCGTTCTAGCAGCATTTTGAAACATATTAGAAATTTCTATCTTAACGGGTGCCAAAGTTACACAAGACCTCTTAATAATATTTTTAATCGCTATCTCGGTAACCGTAAGTCCAAAAAATAAAAAGGTGTCAGATATGAGCGATTTGGCGTTCTAGCAGCATTTTGAAACATATTAGAAATTTCTATCTTAACGGGTGCCAAAGTTACACAAGACCTCTTAATAATATTTTTAATCGCTATCTCGGTAACCGTAAGTCCAAAAAATAAAAAGGTGTCAGATATGAGCGATTTGGCGTTCTAGCAGCATTTTGAAACATATTAGAAATTTCTATCTTAACGGGTGCCAAAGTTACACAAGACCTCTTAATAATATTTTTAATCGCTATCTCGGTAACCGTAAGTCCAAAAAATAAAAAGGTGTCAGATATGAGCGATTTGGCGTTCTAGCAGCATTTTGAAACATATTAGAAATTTCTATCTTAACGGGTGCCAAAGTTACACAAGACCTCTTAATAATATTTTTAATCGCTATCTCGGTAACCGTAAGTCCAAAAAATAAAAAGGTGTCAGATATGAGCGATTTGGCGTTCTAGCAGCATTTTGAAACATATTAGAAATTTCTATCTTAACGGGTGCCAAAGTTACACAAGACCTCTTAATAATATTTTTAATCGCTATCTCGGTAACCGTAAGTCCAAAAAATAAAAAGGTGTCAGATATGAGCGATTTGGCGTTCTAGCAGCATTTTGAAACATATTAGAAATTTCTATCTTAACGGGTGCCAAAGTTACACAAGACCTCTTAATAATATTTTTAATCGCTATCTCGGTAACCGTAAGTCCAAAAAATAAAAAGGTGTCAGATATGAGCGATTTGGCGTTCTAGCAGCATTTTGAAACATATTAGAAATTTCTATCTTAACGGGTGCCAAAGTTACACAAGACCTCTTAATAATATTTTTAATCGCTATCTCGGTAACCGTAAGTCCAAAAAATAAAAAGGTGTCAGATATGAGCGATTTGGCGTTCTAGCAGCATTTTGAAACATATTAGAAATTTCTATCTTAACGGGTGCCAAAGTTACACAAGACCTCTTAATAATATTTTTAATCGCTATCTCGGTAACCGTAAGTCCAAAAAATAAAAAGGTGTCAGATATGAGCGATTTGGCGTTCTAGCAGCATTTTGAAACATATTAGAAATTTCTATCTTAACGGGTGCCAAAGTTACACAAGACCTCTTAATAATATTTTTAATCGCTATCTCGGTAACCGTAAGTCCAAAAAATAAAAAGGTGTCAGATATGAGCGATTTGGCGTTCTAGCAGCATTTTGAAACATATTAGAAATTTCTATCTTAACGGGTGCCAAAGTTACACAAGACCTCTTAATAATATTTTTAATCGCTATCTCGGTAACCGTAAGTCCAAAAAATAAAAAGGTGTCAGATATGAGCGATTTGGCGTTCTAGCAGCATTTTGAAACATATTAGAAATTTCTATCTTAACGGGTGCCAAAGTTACACAAGACCTCTTAATAATATTTTTAATCGCTATCTCGGTAACCGTAAGTCCAAAAAATAAAAAGGTGTCAGATATGAGCGATTTGGCGTTCTAGCAGCATTTTGAAACATATTAGAAATTTCTATCTTAACGGGTGCCAAAGTTACACAAGACCTCTTAATAATATTTTTAATCGCTATCTCGGTAACCGTAAGTCCAAAAAATAAAAAGGTGTCAGATATGAGCGATTTGGCGTTCTAGCAGCATTTTGAAACATATTAGAAATTTCTATCTTAACGGGTGCCAAAGTTACACAAGACCTCTTAATAATATTTTTAATCGCTATCTCGGTAACCGTAAGTCCAAAAAATAAAAAGGTGTCAGATATGAGCGATTTGGCGTTCTAGCAGCATTTTGAAACATATTAGAAATTTCTATCTTAACGGGTGCCAAAGTTACACAAGACCTCTTAATAATATTTTTAATCGCTATCTCGGTAACCGTAAGTCCAAAAAATAAAAAGGTGTCAGATATGAGCGATTTGGCGTTCTAGCAGCATTTTGAAACATATTAGAAATTTCTATCTTAACGGGTGCCAAAGTTACACAAGACCTCTTAATAATATTTTTAATCGCTATCTCGGTAACCGTAAGTCCAAAAAATAAAAAGGTGTCAGATATGAGCGATTTGGCGTTCTAGCAGCATTTTGAAACATATTAGAAATTTCTATCTTAACGGGTGCCAAAGTTACACAAGACCTCTTAATAATATTTTTAATCGCTATCTCGGTAACCGTAAGTCCAAAAAATAAAAAGGTGTCAGATATGAGCGATTTGGCGTTCTAGCAGCATTTTGAAACATATTAGAAATTTCTATCTTAACGGGTGCCAAAGTTACACAAGACCTCTTAATAATATTTTTAATCGCTATCTCGGTAACCGTAAGTCCAAAAAATAAAAAGGTGTCAGATATGAGCGATTTGGCGTTCTAGCAGCATTTTGAAACATATTAGAAATTTCTATCTTAACGGGTGCCAAAGTTACACAAGACCTCTTAATCATATTTTTAATCGCTATCTCGGTAACCGTAAGTCCAAAAAATAAAAAGGTGTCAGATATGAGCGATTTGGCGTTCTAGCAGCATTTTGAAACATATTAGAAATTTCTATCTTAACGGGTGCCAAAGTTACACAAGACCTCTTAATAATATTTTTAATCGCTATCTCGGTAACCGTAAGTCCAAAAAATAAAAAGGTGTCAGATATGAGCGATTTGGCGTTCTAGCAGCATTTTGAAACATATTAGAAATTTCTATCTTAACGGGTGCCAAAGTTACACAAGACCTCTTAATAATATTTTTAATCGCTATCTCGGTAACCGTAAGTCCAAAAAATAAAAAGGTGTCAGATATGAGCGATTTGGCGTTCTAGCAGCATTTTGAAACATATTAGAAATTTCTATCTTAACGGGTGCCAAAGTTACACAAGACCTCTTAATAATATTTTTAATCGCTATCTCGGTAACCGTAAGTCCAAAAAATAAAAAGGTGTCAGATATGAGCGATTTGGCGTTCTAGCAGCATTTTGAAACATATTAGAAATTTCTATCTTAACGGGTGCCAAAGTTACACAAGACCTCTTAATAATATTTTTAATCGCTATCTCGGTAACCGTAAGTCCAAAAAATAAAAAGGTGTCAGATATGAGCGATTTGGCGTTCTAGCAGCATTTTGAAACATATTAGAAATTTCTATCTTAACGGGTGCCAAAGTTACACAAGACCTCTTAATAATATTTTTAATCGCTATCTCGGTAACCGTAAGTCCAAAAAATAAAAAGGTGTCAGATATGAGCGATTTGGCGTTCTAGCAGCATTTTGAAACATATTAGAAATTTCTATCTTAACGGGTGCCAAAGTTACACAAGACCTCTTAATAATATTTTTAATCGCTATCTCGGTAACCGTAAGTCCAAAAAATAAAAAGGTGTCAGATATGAGCGATTTGGCGTTCTAGCAGCATTTTGAAACATATTAGAAATTTCTATCTTAACGGGTGCCAAAGTTACACAAGACCTCTTAATAATATTTTTAATCGCTATCTCGGTAACCGTAAGTCCAAAAAATAAAAAGGTGTCAGATATGAGCGATTTGGCGTTCTAGCAGCATTTTGAAACATATTAGAAATTTCTATCTTAACGGGTGCCAAAGTTACACAAGACCTCTTAATAATATTTTTAATCGCTATCTCGGTAACCGTAAGTCCAAAAAATAAAAAGGTGTCAGATATGAGCGATTTGGCGTTCTAGCAGCATTTTGAAACATATTAGAAATTTCTATCTTAACGGGTGCCAAAGTTACACAAGACCTCTTAATAATATTTTTAATCGCTATCTCGGTAACCGTAAGTCCAAAAAATAAAAAGGTGTCAGATATGAGCGATTTGGCGTTCTAGCAGCATTTTGAAACATATTAGAAATTTCTATCTTAACGGGTGCCAAAGTTACACAAGACCTCTTAATAATATTTTTAATCGCTATCTCGGTAACCGTAAGTCCAAAAAATAAAAAGGTGTCAGATATGAGCGATTTGGCGTTCTAGCAGCATTTTGAAACATATTAGAAATTTCTATCTTAACGGGTGCCAAAGTTACACAAGACCTCTTAATAATATTTTTAATCGCTATCTCGGTAACCGTAAGTCCAAAAAATAAAAAGGTGTCAGATATGAGCGATTTGGCGTTCTAGCAGCATTTTGAAACATATTAGAAATTTCTATCTTAACGGGTGCCAAAGTTACACAAGACCTCTTAATAATATTTTTAATCGCTATCTCGGTAACCGTAAGTCCAAAAAATAAAAAGGTGTCAGATATGAGCGATTTGGCGTTCTAGCAGCATTTTGAAACATATTAGAAATTTCTATCTTAACGGGTGCCAAAGTTACACAAGACCTCTTAATAATATTTTTAATCGCTATCTCGGTAACCGTAAGTCCAAAAAATAAAAAGGTGTCAGATATGAGCGATTTGGCGTTCTAGCAGCATTTTGAAACATATTAGAAATTTCTATCTTAACGGGTGCCAAAGTTACACAAGACCTCTTAATAATATTTTTAATCGCTATCTCGGTAACCGTAAGTCCAAAAAATAAAAAGGTGTCAGATATGAGCGATTTGGCGTTCTAGCAGCATTTTGAAACATATTAGAAATTTCTATCTTAACGGGTGCCAAAGTTACACAAGACCTCTTAATAATATTTTTAATCGCTATCTCGGTAACCGTAAGTCCAAAAAATAAAAAGGTGTCAGATATGAGCGATTTGGCGTTCTAGCAGCATTTTGAAACATATTAGAAATTTCTATCTTAACGGGTGCCAAAGTTACACAAGACCTCTTAATAATATTTTTAATCGCTATCTCGGTAACCGTAAGTCCAAAAAATAAAAAGGTGTCAGATATGAGCGATTTGGCGTTCTAGCAGCATTTTGAAACATATTAGAAATTTCTATCTTAACGGGTGCCAAAGTTACACAAGACCTCTTAATAATATTTTTAATCGCTATCTCGGTAACCGTAAGTCCAAAAAATAAAAAGGTGTCAGATATGAGCGATTTGGCGTTCTAGCAGCATTTTGAAACATATTAGAAATTTCTATCTTAACGGGTGCCAAAGTTACACAAGACCTCTTAATAATATTTTTAATCGCTATCTCGGTAACCGTAAGTCCAAAAAATAAAAAGGTGTCAGATATGAGCGATTTGGCGTTCTAGCAGCATTTTGAAACATATTAGAAATTTCTATCTTAACGGGTGCCAAAGTTACACAAGACCTCTTAATAATATTTTTAATCGCTATCTCGGTAACCGTAAGTCCAAAAAATAAAAAGGTGTCAGATATGAGCGATTTGGCGTTCTAGCAGCATTTTGAAACATATTAGAAATTTCTATCTTAACGGGTGCCAAAGTTACACAAGACCTCTTAATAATATTTTTAATCGCTATCTCGGTAACCGTAAGTCCAAAAAATAAAAAGGTGTCAGATATGAGCGATTTGGCGTTCTAGCAGCATTTTGAAACATATTAGAAATTTCTATCTTAACGGGTGCCAAAGTTACACAAGACCTCTTAATAATATTTTTAATCGCTATCTCGGTAACCGTAAGTCCAAAAAATAAAAAGGTGTCAGATATGAGCGATTTGGCGTTCTAGCAGCATTTTGAAACATATTAGAAATTTCTATCTTAACGGGTGCCAAAGTTACACAAGACCTCTTAATAATATTTTTAATCGCTATCTCGGTAACCGTAAGTCCAAAAAATAAAAAGGTGTCAGATATGAGCGATTTGGCGTTCTAGCAGCATTTTGAAACATATTAGAAATTTCTATCTTAACGGGTGCCAAAGTTACACAAGACCTCTTAATAATATTTTTAATCGCTATCTCGGTAACCGTAAGTCCAAAAAATAAAAAGGTGTCAGATATGAGCGATTTGGCGTTCTAGCAGCATTTTGAAACATATTAGAAATTTCTATCTTAACGGGTGCCAAAGTTACACAAGACCTCTTAATAATATTTTTAATCGCTATCTCGGTAACCGTAAGTCCAAAAAATAAAAAGGTGTCAGATATGAGCGATTTGGCGTTCTAGCAGCATTTTGAAACATATTAGAAATTTCTATCTTAACGGGTGCCAAAGTTACACAAGACCTCTTAATAATATTTTTAATCGCTATCTCGGTAACCGTAAGTCCAAAAAATAAAAAGGTGTCAGATATGAGCGATTTGGCGTTCTAGCAGCATTTTGAAACATATTAGAAATTTCTATCTTAACGGGTGCCAAAGTTACACAAGACCTCTTAATAATATTTTTAATCGCTATCTCGGTAACCGTAAGTCCAAAAAATAAAAAGGTGTCAGATATGAGCGATTTGGCGTTCTAGCAGCATTTTGAAACATATTAGAAATTTCTATCTTAACGGGTGCCAAAGTTACACAAGACCTCTTAATAATATTTTTAATCGCTATCTCGGTAACCGTAAGTCCAAAAAATAAAAAGGTGTCAGATATGAGCGATTTGGCGTTCTAGCAGCATTTTGAAACATATTAGAAATTTCTATCTTAACGGGTGCCAAAGTTACACAAGACCTCTTAATAATATTTTTAATCGCTATCTCGGTAACCGTAAGTCCAAAAAAT
>JASERS010000070.1:0-43208 GCA_036711965.1 Onthophagus sagittarius | reverse complement strand
ATGAGCGATTTGGCGTTCTAGCAGCATTTTGAAACATATTAGAAATTTCTATCTTAACGGGTGCCAAAGTTACACAAGACCTCTTAATAATATTTTTAATCGCTATCTCGGTAACCGTAAGTCCAAAAAATAAAAAGGTGTCAGATATGAGCGATTTGGCGTTCTAGCAGCATTTTGAAACATATTAGAAATTTCTATCTTAACGGGTGCCAAAGTTACACACGACCTCTTAATAATATTTTTAATCGCTATCTCGGTAACCGTAAGTCCAAAAAATAAAAAGGTGTCAGATATGAGTGATTTGGCGTTCTAGCAGCATTTTGAAACATATTAGAAATTTCTATCTTAACGGGTGCCAAAGTTACACAAGACCGCTTAATAATATTTTTAATCGCTATCTCGGTAACCGTAAGTCCAAAAAATAAAAAGGTGTCAGATATGAGTGATTTGGCGTTCTAGCAGCATTTTGAAACATATTAGAAATTTCTATCTTAACGGGTGCCAAAGTTACACAAGACCTCTTAATAATATTTTTAATCGCTATCTCGGTAACCGTAAGTCCAAAAAATAAAAAGGTGTCAGATATGAGCGATTTGGCGTTCTAGCAGCATTTTGAAACATATTAGAAATTTCTATCTTAACGGGTGCCAAAGTTACACAAGACCGCTTAATAATATTTTTAATCGCTATCTCGGTAACCGTAAGTCCAAAAAATAAAAAGGTGTCAGATATGAGTGATTTGGCGTTCTAGCAGCATTTTGAAACATATTAGAAATTTCTATCTTAACGGGTGCCAAAGTTACACAAGACCTCTTAATAATATTTTTAATCGCTATCTCGGTAACCGTAAGTCCAAAAAATAAAAAGATGTCAGATATGAGCGATTTGGCGTTCTAGCAGCATTTTGAAACATATTAGAAATTTCTATCTTAACGGGTGCCAAAGTTACACAAGACCTCTTAATAATATTTTTAATCGCTATCTCGGTAACCGTAAGTCCAAAAAATAAAGAGGTGTCAGATATGAGCGATTTGGCTTTCTAGCAGCATTTTGAAACATATTAGAAATTTCTATCTTAACGGGTGCCAAAGTTACACAAGACCTCTTAATAATATTTTTAATCGCTATCTCGGTAACCGTAAGTCCAAAAAATAAAGAGGTGTCAGATATGAGCGATTTGGCGTTCTAGCAGCATTTTGAAACATATTAGAAATTTCTATCTTAACGGGTGCCAAAGTTACACAAGACCTCTTAATAATATTTTTAATCGCTATCTCGGTAACCGTAAGTCCAAAAAATAAAAAGGTGTCAGATATGAGCGACTTGGCGTTCTAGCAGCATTTTGAAACATATTAGAAATTTCTATCTTAACGGGTGCCAAAGTTACACAAGACCTCTTAATAATATTTTTAATCGCTATCTCGGTAACCGTAAGTCCAAAAAATAAAAAGGTGTCAGATATGAGCGATTTGGCGTTCTAGCAGCATTTTGAAACATATTAGAAATTTCTATCTTAACGGGTGCCAAAGTTACACAAGACCTCTTAATAATATTTTTAATCGCTATCTCGGTAACCGTAAGTCCAAAAAATAAAAAGGTGTCAGATATGAGCGATTTGGCGTTCTAGCAGCATTTTGAAACATATTAGAAATTTCTATCTTAACGGGTGCCAAAGTTACACAAGACCTCTTAATAATATTTTTAATCGCTATCTCGGTAACCGTAAGTCCAAAAAATAAAAAGGTGTCAGATATGAGCGACTTGGCGTTCTAGCAGCATTTTGAAACATATTAGAAATTTCTATCTTAACGGGTGCCAAAGTTACACAAGACCTCTTAATAATATTTTTAATCGCTATCTCGGTAACCGTAAGTCCAAAAAATAAAAAGGTGTCAGATATGAGCGATTTGGCGTTCTAGCAGCATTTTGAAACATATTAGAAATTTCTATCTTAACGGGTGCCAAAGCTACACAAGACCTCTTAATAATATTTTTAATCGCTATCTCGGTAACCGTAAGTCCAAAAAATAAAAAGGTGTCAGATATGAGCGATTTGGCGTTCTAGCAGCATTTTGAAACATATTAGAAATTTCTATCTTAACGGGTGCCAAAGTTACACAAGACCTCTTAATAATATTTTTAATCGCTATCTCGGTAACCGTAAGTCCAAAAAATAAAAAGGTGTCAGATATGAGCGATTTGGCGTTCTAGCAGCATTTTGAAACATATTAGAAATTTCTATCTTAACGGGTACCAAAGTTACACAAGACCTCTTAATAATATTTTTAATCGCTATCTCGGTAACCGTAAGTCCAAAAAATAAAAAGGTGTCAGATATGAGCGATTTGGCGTTCTAGCAGCATTTTGAAACATATTAGAAATTTCTATCTTAACGGGTGCCAAAGTTACACAAGACCTCTTAATAATATTTTTAATCGCTATCTCGGTAACCGTAAGTCCAAAAAATAAAAAGGTGTCAGATATGAGCGATTTGGCGTTCTAGCAGCATTTTGAAACATATTAGAAATTTCTATCTTAACGGGTGCCAAAGTTACACAAGACCTCTTAATAATACTTTTAATCGCTATCTCGGTAACCGTAAGTCCAAAAAATAAAAAGGTGTCAGATATGAGCGATTTGGCGTTCTAGCAGCATATTGAAACATATTAGAAATTTCTATCTTAACGGGTGCCAAAGTTACACAAGACCTCTTAATAATATTTTTAATCGCTATCTCGGTAACCGTAAGTCCAAAAAATAAAAAGGTGTCAGATATGAGCGATTTGGCGTTCTAGCAGCATTTTGAAACATATTAGAAATTTCTATCTTAACGGGTGCCAAAGTTACACAAGACCTCTTAATAATATTTTTAATCGCTATCTCGGTAACCGTAAGTCCAAAAAATAAAAAGGTGTCAGATATGAGCGATTTGGCGTTCTAGCAGCATTTTGAAACATATTAGAAATTTCTATCTTAACGGGTGCCAAAGTTACACAAGACCTCTTAATAATATTTTTAATCGCTATCTCGGTAACCGTAAGTCCAAAAAATAAAAAGGTGTCAGATATGAGCGATTTGGCGTTCTAGCAGCATTTTGAAACATATTAGAAATTTCTATCTTAACGGGTGCCAAAGTTACACAAGACCTCTTAATAATATTTTTAATCGCTATCTCGGTAACCGTAAGTCCAAAAAATAAAAAGGTGTCAGATATGAGCGATTTGGCGTTCTAGCAGCATTTTGAAACATATTAGAAATTTCTATCTTAACGGGTGCCAAAGTTACACAAGACCTCTTAATAATATTTTTAATCGCTATCTCGGTAACCGTAAGTCCAAAAAATAAAAAGGTGTCAGATATGAGCGATTTGGCGTTCTAGCAGCATTTTGAAACATATTAGAAATTTCTATCTTAACGGGTGCCAAAGTTACACAAGACCTCTTAATAATATTTTTAATCGCTATCTCGGTAACCGTAAGTCCAAAAAATAAAAAGGTGTCAGATATGAGCGATTTGGCGTTCTAGCAGCATTTTGAAACATATTAGAAATTTCTATCTTAACGGGTGCCAAAGTTACACAAGACCTCTTAATAATATTTTTAATCGCTATCTCGGTAACCGTAAGTCCAAAAAATAAAAAGGTGTCAGATATGAGCGATTTGGCGTTCTAGCAGCATTTTGAAACATATTAGAAATTTCTATCTTAACGGGTGCCAAAGTTACACAAGACCTCTTAATAATATTTTTAATCGCTATCTCGGTAACCGTAAGTCCAAAAAATAAAAAGGTGTCAGATATGAGCGATTTGGCGTTCTAGCAGCATTTTGAAACATATTAGAAATTTCTATCTTAACGGGTGCCAAAGTTACACAAGACCTCTTAATAATATTTTTAATCGCTATCTCGGTAACCGTAAGTCCAAAAAATAAAAAGGTGTCAGATATGAGCGATTTGGCGTTCTAGCAGCATTTTGAAACATATTAGAAATTTCTATCTTAACGGGTGCCAAAGTTACACAAGACCTCTTAATAATATTTTTAATCGCTATCTCGGTAACCGTAAGTCCAAAAAATAAAAAGGTGTCAGATATGAGCGATTTGGCGTTCTAGCAGCATTTTGAAACATATTAGAAATTTCTATCTTAACGGGTGCCAAAGTTACACAAGACCTCTTAATAATATTTTTAATCGCTATCTCGGTAACCGTAAGTCCAAAAAATAAAAAGGTGTCAGATATGAGCGATTTGGCGTTCTAGCAGCATTTTGAAACATATTAGAAATTTCTATCTTAACGGGTGCCAAAGTTACACAAGACCTCTTAATAATATTTTTAATCGCTATCTCGGTAACCGTAAGTCCAAAAAATAAAAAGGTGTCAGATATGAGCGATTTGGCGTTCTAGCAGCATTTTGAAACATATTAGAAATTTCTATCTTAACGGGTGCCAAAGTTACACAAGACCTCTTAATAATATTTTTAATCGCTATCTCGGTAACCGTAAGTCCAAAAAATAAAAAGGTGTCAGATATGAGCGATTTGGCGTTCTAGCAGCATTTTGAAACATATTAGAAATTTCTATCTTAACGGGTGCCAAAGTTACACAAGACCTCTTAATAATATTTTTAATCGCTATCTCGGTAACCGTAAGTCCAAAAAATAAAAAGGTGTCAGATATGAGCGATTTGGCGTTCTAGCAGCATTTTGAAACATATTAGAAATTTCTATCTTAACGGGTGCCAAAGTTACACAAGACCTCTTAATAATATTTTTAATCGCTATCTCGGTAACCGTAAGTCCAAAAAATAAAAAGGTGTCAGATATGAGCGATTTGGCGTTCTAGCAGCATTTTGAAACATATTAGAAATTTCTATCTTAACGGGTGCCAAAGTTACACAAGACCTCTTAATAATATTTTTAATCGCTATCTCGGTAACCGTAAGTCCAAAAAATAAAAAGGTGTCAGATATGAGCGATTTGGCGTTCTAGCAGCATTTTGAAACATATTAGAAATTTCTATCTTAACGGGTGCCAAAGTTACACAAGACCTCTTAATAATATTTTTAATCGCTATCTCGGTAACCGTAAGTCCAAAAAATAAAAAGGTGTCAGATATGAGCGATTTGGCGTTCTAGCAGCATTTTGAAACATATTAGAAATTTCTATCTTAACGGGTGCCAAAGTTACACAAGACCTCTTAATAATATTTTTAATCGCTATCTCGGTAACCGTAAGTCCAAAAAATAAAAAGGTGTCAGATATGAGCGATTTGGCGTTCTAGCAGCATTTTGAAACATATTAGAAATTTCTATCTTAACGGGTGCCAAAGTTACACAAGACCTCTTAATAATATTTTTAATCGCTATCTCGGTAACCGTAAGTCCAAAAAATAAAAAGGTGTCAGATATGAGCGATTTGGCGTTCTAGCAGCATTTTGAAACATATTAGAAATTTCTATCTTAACGGGTGCCAAAGTTACACAAGACCTCTTAATAATATTTTTAATCGCTATCTCGGTAACCGTAAGTCCAAAAAATAAAAAGGTGTCAGATATGAGCGATTTGGCGTTCTAGCAGCATTTTGAAACATATTAGAAATTTCTATCTTAACGGGTGCCAAAGTTACACAAGACCTCTTAATAATATTTTTAATCGCTATCTCGGTAACCGTAAGTCCAAAAAATAAAAAGGTGTCAGATATGAGCGATTTGGCGTTCTAGCAGCATTTTGAAACATATTAGAAATTTCTATCTTAACGGGTGCCAAAGTTACACAAGACCTCTTAATAATATTTTTAATCGCTATCTCGGTAACCGTAAGTCCAAAAAATAAAAAGGTGTCAGATATGAGCGATTTGGCGTTCTAGCAGCATTTTGAAACATATTAGAAATTTCTATCTTAACGGGTGCCAAAGTTACACAAGACCTCTTAATAATATTTTTAATCGCTATCTCGGTAACCGTAAGTCCAAAAAATAAAAAGGTGTCAGATATGAGCGATTTGGCGTTCTAGCAGCATTTTGAAACATATTAGAAATTTCTATCTTAACGGGTGCCAAAGTTACACAAGACCTCTTAATAATATTTTTAATCGCTATCTCGGTAACCGTAAGTCCAAAAAATAAAAAGGTGTCAGATATGAGCGATTTGGCGTTCTAGCAGCATTTTGAAACATATTAGAAATTTCTATCTTAACGGGTGCCAAAGTTACACAAGACCTCTTAATAATATTTTTAATCGCTATCTCGGTAACCGTAAGTCCAAAAAATAAAAAGGTGTCAGATATGAGCGATTTGGCGTTCTAGCAGCATATTGAAACATATTAGAAATTTCTATCTTAACGGGTGCCAAAGTTACACAAGACCTCTTAATAATATTTTTAATCGCTATCTCGGTAACCGTAAGTCCAAAAAATAAAAAGGTGTCAGATATGAGCGATTTGGCGTTCTAGCAGCATTTTGAAACATATTAGAAATTTCTATCTTAACGGGTGCCAAAGTTACACAAGACCTCTTAATAATATTTTTAATCGCTATCTCGGTAACCGTAAGTCCAAAAAATAAAAAGGTGTCAGATATGAGCGATTTGGCGTTCTAGCAGCATTTTGAAACATATTAGAAATTTCTATCTTAACGGGTACCAAAGTTACACAAGACCTCTTAATAATATTTTTAATCGCTATCTCGGTAACCGTAAGTCCAAAAAATAAAAAGGTGTTAGATATGAGCGATTTGGCGTTCTAGCAGCATTTTGAAACATATTAGAAATTTCTATCTTAACGGGTGCCAAAGTTACACAAGACCTCTTAATAATATTTTTAATCGCTATCTCGGTAACCGTAAGTCCAAAAAATAAAAAGGTGTCAGATATGAGCGATTTGGCGTTCTAGCAGCATTTTGAAACATATTAGAAATTTCTATCTTAACGGGTGCCAAAGTTACACAAGACCTCTTAATAATATTTTTAATCGCTATCTCGGTAACCGTAAGTCCAAAAAATAAAAAGGTGTCAGATATGAGCGATTTGGCGTTCTAGCAGCATTTTGAAACATATTAGAAATTTCTATCTTAACGGGTGCCAAAGTTACACAAGACCTCTTAATAATATTTTTAATCGCTATCTCGGTAACCGTAAGTCCAAAAAATAAAAAGGTGTCAGATATGAGCGATTTGGCGTTCTAGCAGCATTTTGAAACATATTAGAAATTTCTATCTTAACGGGTGCCAAAGTTACACAAGACCTCTTAATAATATTTTTAATCGCTATCTCGGTAACCGTAAGTCCAAAAAATAAAAAGGTGTCAGATATGAGCGATTTGGCGTTCTAGCAGCATTTTGAAACATATTAGAAATTTCTATCTTAACGGGTACCAAAGTTACACAAGACCTCTTAATAATATTTTTAATCGCTATCTCGGTAACCGTAAGTCCAAAAAATAAAAAGGTGTTAGATATGAGCGATTTGGCGTTCTAGCAGCATTTTGAAACATATTAGAAATTTCTATCTTAACGGGTGCCAAAGTTACACAAGACCTCTTAATAATATTTTTAATCGCTATCTCGGTAACCGTAAGTCCAAAAAATAAAAAGGTGTCAGATATGAGCGATTTGGCGTTCTAGCAGCATTTTGAAACATATTAGAAATTTCTATCTTAACGGGTGCCAAAGTTACACAAGACCTCTTAATAATATTTTTAATCGCTATCTCGGTAACCGTAAGTCCAAAAAATAAAAAGGTGTCAGATATGAGCGATTTGGCGTTCTAGCAGCATTTTGAAACATATTAGAAATTTCTATCTTAACGGGTGCCAAAGTTACACAAGACCTCTTAATAATATTTTTAATCGCTATCTCGGTAACCGTAAGTCCAAAAAATAAAAAGGTGTCAGATATGAGCGATTTGGCGTTCTAGCAGCATTTTGAAACATATTAGAAATTTCTATCTTAACGGGTGCCAAAGTTACACAAGACCTCTTAATAATATTTTTAATCGCTATCTCGGTAACCGTAAGTCCAAAAAATAAAAAGGTGTCAGATATGAGCGATTTGGCGTTCTAGCAGCATTTTGAAACATATTAGAAATTTCTATCTTAACGGGTGCCAAAGTTACACAAGACCTCTTAATAATATTTTTAATCGCTATCTCGGTAACCGTAAGTCCAAAAAATAAAAAGGTGTCAGATATGAGCGATTTGGCGTTCTAGCAGCATTTTGAAACATATTAGAAATTTCTATCTTAACGGGTGCCAAAGTTACACAAGACCTCTTAATAATATTTTTAATCGCTATCTCGGTAACCGTAAGTCCAAAAAATAAAAAGGTGTCAGATATGAGCGATTTGGCGTTCTAGCAGCATTTTGAAACATATTAGAAATTTCTATCTTAACGGGTGCCAAAGTTACACAAGACCTCTTAATAATATTTTTAATCGCTATCTCGGTAACCGTAAGTCCAAAAAATAAAAAGGTGTCAGATATGAGCGATTTGGCGTTCTAGCAGCATTTTGAAACATATTAGAAATTTCTATCTTAACGGGTACCAAAGTTACACAAGACCTCTTAATAATATTTTTAATCGCTATCTCGGTAACCGTAAGTCCAAAAAATAAAAAGGTGTCAGATATGAGCGATTTGGCGTTCTAGCAGCATTTTGAAACATATTAGAAATTTCTATCTTAACGGGTGCCAAAGTTACACAAGACCTCTTAATAATATTTTTAATCGCTATCTCGGTAACCGTAAGTCCAAAAAATAAAAAGGTGTCAGATATGAGCGATTTGGCGTTCTAGCAGCATTTTGAAACATATTAGAAATTTCTATCTTAACGGGTGCCAAAGTTACACAAGACCTCTTAATAATATTTTTAATCGCTATCTCGGTAACCGTAAGTCCAAAAAATAAAAAGGTGTCAGATATGAGCGATTTGGCGTTCTAGCAGCATTTTGAAACATATTAGAAATTTCTATCTTAACGGGTGCCAAAGTTACACAAGACCTCTTAATAATATTTTTAATCGCTATCTCGGTAACCGTAAGTCCAAAAAATAAAAAGGTGTCAGATATGAGCGATTTGGCGTTCTAGCAGCATTTTGAAACATATTAGAAATTTCTATCTTAACGGGTGCCAAAGTTACACAAGACCTCTTAATAATATTTTTAATCGCTATCTCGGTAACCGTAAGTCCAAAAAATAAAAAGGTGTCAGATATGAGCGATTTGGCGTTCTAGCAGCATTTTGAAACATATTAGAAATTTCTATCTTAACGGGTGCCAAAGTTACACAAGACCTCTTAATAATATTTTTAATCGCTATCTCGGTAACCGTAAGTCCAAAAAATAAAAAGGTGTCAGATATGAGCGATTTGGCGTTCTAGCAGCATTTTGAAACATATTAGAAATTTCTATCTTAACGGGTGCCAAAGTTACACAAGACCTCTTAATAATATTTTTAATCGCTATCTCGGTAACCGTAAGTCCAAAAAATAAAAAGGTGTCAGATATGAGCGATTTGGCGTTCTAGCAGCATTTTGAAACATATTAGAAATTTCTATCTTAACGGGTGCCAAAGTTACACAAGACCTCTTAATAATATTTTTAATCGCTATCTCGGTAACCGTAAGTCCAAAAAATAAAAAGGTGTCAGATATGAGCGATTTGGCGTTCTAGCAGCATTTTGAAACATATTAGAAATTTCTATCTTAACGGGTGCCAAAGTTACACAAGACCTCTTAATAATATTTTTAATCGCTATCTCGGTAACCGTAAGTCCAAAAAATAAAAAGGTGTCAGATATGAGCGATTTGGCGTTCTAGCAGCATTTTGAAACATATTAGAAATTTCTATCTTAACGGGTGCCAAAGTTACACAAGACCTCTTAATAATATTTTTAATCGCTATCTCGGTAACCGTAAGTCCAAAAAATAAAAAGGTGTCAGATATGAGCGATTTGGCGTTCTAGCAGCATTTTGAAACATATTAGAAATTTCTATCTTAACGGGTGCCAAAGTTACACAAGACCTCTTAATAATATTTTTAATCGCTATCTCGGTAACCGTAAGAAAAAATAAAAAGGTGTCAGATATGAGCGATTTGGCGTTCTAGCAGCATTTTGAAACATATTAGAAATTTCTATCTTAACGGGTGCCAAAGTTACACAAGACCTCTTAATAATATTTTTAATCGCTATCTCGGTAACCGTAAGTCCAAAAAATAAAAAGGTGTCAGATATGAGCGATTTGGCGTTCTAGCAGCATTTTGAAACATATTAGAAATTTCTATCTTAACGGGTGCCAAAGTTACACAAGACCTCTTAATAATATTTTTAATCGCTATCTCGGTAACCGTAAGTCCAAAAAATAAAAAGGTGTCAGATATGAGCGATTTGGCGTTCTAGCAGCATTTTGAAACATATTAGAAATTTCTATCTTAACGGGTGCCAAAGTTACACAAGACCTCTTAATAATATTTTTAATCGCTATCTCGGTAACCGTAAGTCCAAAAAATAAAAAGGTGTCAGATATGAGCGATTTGGCGTTCTAGCAGCATTTTGAAACATATTAGAAATTTCTATCTTAACGGGTGCCAAAGTTACACAAGACCTCTTAATAATATTTTTAATCGCTATCTCGGTAACCGTAAGTCCAAAAAATAAAAAGGTGTCAGATATGAGCGATTTGGCGTTCTAGCAGCATTTTGAAACATATTAGAAATTTCTATCTTAACGGGTGCCAAAGTTACACAAGACCTCTTAATAATATTTTTAATCGCTATCTCGGTAACCGTAAGTCCAAAAAATAAAAAGGTGTCAGATATGAGCGATTTGGCGTTCTAGCAGCATTTTGAAACATATTAGAAATTTCTATCTTAACGGGTGCCAAAGTTACACAAGACCTCTTAATAATATTTTTAATCGCTATCTCGGTAACCGTAAGTCCAAAAAATAAAAAGGTGTCAGATATGAGCGATTTGGCGTTCTAGCAGCATTTTGAAACATATTAGAAATTTCTATCTTAACGGGTGCCAAAGTTACACAAGACCTCTTAATAATATTTTTAATCGCTATCTCGGTAACCGTAAGTCCAAAAAATAAAAAGGTGTCAGATATGAGCGATTTGGCGTTCTAGCAGCATTTTGAAACATATTAGAAATTTCTATCTTAACGGGTGCCAAAGTTACACAAGACCTCTTAATAATATTTTTAATCGCTATCTCGGTAACCGTAAGTCCAAAAAATAAAAAGGTGTCAGATATGAGCGATTTGGCGTTCTAGCAGCATTTTGAAACATATTAGAAATTTCTATCTTAACGGGTGCCAAAGTTACACAAGACCTCTTAATAATATTTTTAATCGCTATCTCGGTAACCGTAAGTCCAAAAAATAAAAAGGTGTCAGATATGAGCGATTTGGCGTTCTAGCAGCATTTTGAAACATATTAGAAATTTCTATCTTAACGGGTGCCAAAGTTACACAAGACCTCTTAATAATATTTTTAATCGCTATCTCGGTAACCGTAAGTCCAAAAAATAAAAAGGTGTCAGATATGAGCGATTTGGCGTTCTAGCAGCATTTTGAAACATATTAGAAATTTCTATCTTAACGGGTGCCAAAGTTACACAAGACCTCTTAATAATATTTTTAATCGCTATCTCGGTAACCGTAAGTCCAAAAAATAAAAAGGTGTCAGATATGAGCGATTTGGCGTTCTAGCAGCATTTTGAAACATATTAGAAATTTCTATCTTAACGGGTGCCAAAGTTACACAAGACCTCTTAATAATATTTTTAATCGCTATCTCGGTAACCGTAAGTCCAAAAAATAAAAAGGTGTCAGATATGAGCGATTTGGCGTTCTAGCAGCATTTTGAAACATATTAGAAATTTCTATCTTAACGGGTGCCAAAGTTACACAAGACCTCTTAATAATATTTTTAATCGCTATCTCGGTAACCGTAAGTCCAAAAAATAAAAAGGTGTCAGATATGAGCGATTTGGCGTTCTAGCAGCATTTTGAAACATATTAGAAATTTCTATCTTAACGGGTGCCAAAGTTACACAAGACCTCTTAATAATATTTTTAATCGCTATCTCGGTAACCGTAAGTCCAAAAAATAAAAAGGTGTCAGATATGAGCGATTTGGCGTTCTAGCAGCATTTTGAAACATATTAGAAATTTCTATCTTAACGGGTGCCAAAGTTACACAAGACCTCTTAATAATATTTTTAATCGCTATCTCGGTAACCGTAAGTCCAAAAAATAAAAAGGTGTCAGATATGAGCGATTTGGCGTTCTAGCAGCATTTTGAAACATATTAGAAATTTCTATCTTAACGGGTGCCAAAGTTACACAAGACCTCTTAATAATATTTTTAATCGCTATCTCGGTAACCGTAAGTCCAAAAAATAAAAAGGTGTCAGATATGAGCGATTTGGCGTTCTAGCAGCATTTTGAAACATATTAGAAATTTCTATCTTAACGGGTGCCAAAGTTACACAAGACCTCTTAATAATATTTTTAATCGCTATCTCGGTAACCGTAAGTCCAAAAAATAAAAAGGTGTCAGATATGAGCGATTTGGCGTTCTAGCAGCATTTTGAAACATATTAGAAATTTCTATCTTAACGGGTGCCAAAGTTACACAAGACCTCTTAATAATATTTTTAATCGCTATCTCGGTAACCGTAAGTCCAAAAAATAAAAAGGTGTCAGATATGAGCGATTTGGCGTTCTAGCAGCATTTTGAAACATATTAGAAATTTCTATCTTAACGGGTGCCAAAGTTACACAAGACCTCTTAATAATATTTTTAATCGCTATCTCGGTAACCGTAAGTCCAAAAAATAAAAAGGTGTCAGATATGAGCGATTTGGCGTTCTAGCAGCATTTTGAAACATATTAGAAATTTCTATCTTAACGGGTGCCAAAGTTACACAAGACCTCTTAATAATATTTTTAATCGCTATCTCGGTAACCGTAAGTCCAAAAAATAAAAAGGTGTCAGATATGAGCGATTTGGCGTTCTAGCAGCATTTTGAAACATATTAGAAATTTCTATCTTAACGGGTGCCAAAGTTACACAAGACCTCTTAATAATATTTTTAATCGCTATCTCGGTAACCGTAAGTCCAAAAAATAAAAAGGTGTCAGATATGAGCGATTTGGCGTTCTAGCAGCATTTTGAAACATATTAGAAATTTCTATCTTAACGGGTGCCAAAGTTACACAAGACCTCTTAATAATATTTTTAATCGCTATCTCGGTAACCGTAAGTCCAAAAAATAAAAAGGTGTCAGATATGAGCGATTTGGCGTTCTAGCAGCATTTTGAAACATATTAGAAATTTCTATCTTAACGGGTGCCAAAGTTACACAAGACCTCTTAATAATATTTTTAATCGCTATCTCGGTAACCGTAAGTCCAAAAAATAAAAAGGTGTCAGATATGAGCGATTTGGCGTTCTAGCAGCATTTTGAAACATATTAGAAATTTCTATCTTAACGGGTGCCAAAGTTACACAAGACCTCTTAATAATATTTTTAATCGCTATCTCGGTAACCGTAAGTCCAAAAAATAAAAAGGTGTCAGATATGAGCGATTTGGCGTTCTAGCAGCATTTTGAAACATATTAGAAATTTCTATCTTAACGGGTGCCAAAGTTACACAAGACCTCTTAATAATATTTTTAATCGCTATCTCGGTAACCGTAAGTCCAAAAAATAAAAAGGTGTCAGATATGAGCGATTTGGCGTTCTAGCAGCATTTTGAAACATATTAGAAATTTCTATCTTAACGGGTGCCAAAGTTACACAAGACCTCTTAATAATATTTTTAATCGCTATCTCGGTAACCGTAAGTCCAAAAAATAAAAAGGTGTCAGATATGAGCGATTTGGCGTTCTAGCAGCATTTTGAAACATATTAGAAATTTCTATCTTAACGGGTGCCAAAGTTACACAAGACCTCTTAATAATATTTTTAATCGCTATCTCGGTAACCGTAAGTCCAAAAAATAAAAAGGTGTCAGATATGAGCGATTTGGCGTTCTAGCAGCATTTTGAAACATATTAGAAATTTCTATCTTAACGGGTGCCAAAGTTACACAAGACCTCTTAATAATATTTTTAATCGCTATCTCGGTAACCGTAAGTCCAAAAAATAAAAAGGTGTCAGATATGAGCGATTTGGCGTTCTAGCAGCATTTTGAAACATATTAGAAATTTCTATCTTAACGGGTGCCAAAGTTACACAAGACCTCTTAATAATATTTTTAATCGCTATCTCGGTAACCGTAAGTCCAAAAAATAAAAAGGTGTCAGATATGAGCGATTTGGCGTTCTAGCAGCATTTTGAAACATATTAGAAATTTCTATCTTAACGGGTGCCAAAGTTACACAAGACCTCTTAATAATATTTTTAATCGCTATCTCGGTAACCGTAAGTCCAAAAAATAAAAAGGTGTCAGATATGAGCGATTTGGCGTTCTAGCAGCATTTTGAAACATATTAGAAATTTCTATCTTAACGGGTGCCAAAGTTACACAAGACCTCTTAATAATATTTTTAATCGCTATCTCGGTAACCGTAAGTCCAAAAAATAAAAAGGTGTCAGATATGAGCGATTTGGCGTTCTAGCAGCATTTTGAAACATATTAGAAATTTCTATCTTAACGGGTGCCAAAGTTACACAAGACCTCTTAATAATATTTTTAATCGCTATCTCGGTAACCGTAAGTCCAAAAAATAAAAAGGTGTCAGATATGAGCGATTTGGCGTTCTAGCAGCATTTTGAAACATATTAGAAATTTCTATCTTAACGGGTGCCAAAGTTACACAAGACCTCTTAATAATATTTTTAATCGCTATCTCGGTAACCGTAAGTCCAAAAAATAAAAAGGTGTCAGATATGAGCGATTTGGCGTTCTAGCAGCATTTTGAAACATATTAGAAATTTCTATCTTAACGGGTGCCAAAGTTACACAAGACCTCTTAATAATATTTTTAATCGCTATCTCGGTAACCGTAAGTCCAAAAAATAAAAAGGTGTCAGATATGAGCGATTTGGCGTTCTAGCAGCATTTTGAAACATATTAGAAATTTCTATCTTAACGGGTGCCAAAGTTACACAAGACCTCTTAATAATATTTTTAATCGCTATCTCGGTAACCGTAAGTCCAAAAAATAAAAAGGTGTCAGATATGAGCGATTTGGCGTTCTAGCAGCATTTTGAAACATATTAGAAATTTCTATCTTAACGGGTGCCAAAGTTACACAAGACCTCTTAATAATATTTTTAATCGCTATCTCGGTAACCGTAAGTCCAAAAAATAAAAAGGTGTCAGATATGAGCGATTTGGCGTTCTAGCAGCATTTTGAAACATATTAGAAATTTCTATCTTAACGGGTGCCAAAGTTACACAAGACCTCTTAATAATATTTTTAATCGCTATCTCGGTAACCGTAAGTCCAAAAAATAAAAAGGTGTCAGATATGAGCGATTTGGCGTTCTAGCAGCATTTTGAAACATATTAGAAATTTCTATCTTAACGGGTGCCAAAGTTACACAAGACCTCTTAATAATATTTTTAATCGCTATCTCGGTAACCGTAAGTCCAAAAAATAAAAAGGTGTCAGATATGAGCGATTTGGCGTTCTAGCAGCATTTTGAAACATATTAGAAATTTCTATCTTAACGGGTGCCAAAGTTACACAAGACCTCTTAATAATATTTTTAATCGCTATCTCGGTAACCGTAAGTCCAAAAAATAAAAAGGTGTCAGATATGAGCGATTTGGCGTTCTAGCAGCATTTTGAAACATATTAGAAATTTCTATCTTAACGGGTGCCAAAGTTACACAAGACCTCTTAATAATATTTTTAATCGCTATCTCGGTAACCGTAAGTCCAAAAAATAAAAAGGTGTCAGATATGAGCGATTTGGCGTTCTAGCAGCATTTTGAAACATATTAGAAATTTCTATCTTAACGGGTGCCAAAGTTACACAAGACCTCTTAATAATATTTTTAATCGCTATCTCGGTAACCGTAAGTCCAAAAAATAAAAAGGTGTCAGATATGAGCGATTTGGCGTTCTAGCAGCATTTTGAAACATATTAGAAATTTCTATCTTAACGGGTGCCAAAGTTACACAAGACCTCTTAATAATATTTTTAATCGCTATCTCGGTAACCGTAAGTCCAAAAAATAAAAAGGTGTCAGATATGAGCGATTTGGCGTTCTAGCAGCATTTTGAAACATATTAGAAATTTCTATCTTAACGGGTGCCAAAGTTACACAAGACCTCTTAATAATATTTTTAATCGCTATCTCGGTAACCGTAAGTCCAAAAAATAAAAAGGTGTCAGATATGAGCGATTTGGCGTTCTAGCAGCATTTTGAAACATATTAGAAATTTCTATCTTAACGGGTGCCAAAGTTACACAAGACC
The DNA here is from genome assembly GCA_036711965.1 of Onthophagus sagittarius. NCBI lineage: Eukaryota > Metazoa > Arthropoda > Insecta > Coleoptera > Scarabaeidae > Onthophagus > Onthophagus sagittarius. The sequence continues at coordinate 26,778 of JASERS010000070.1, read as the reverse complement.
TCTTAATAATATTTTTAATCGCTATCTCGGTAACCGTAAGTCCAAAAAATAAAAAGGTGTCAGATATGAGCGATTTGGCGTTCTAGCAGCATTTTGAAACATATTAGAAATTTCTATCTTAACGGGTGCCAAAGTTACACAAGACCTCTTAATAATATTTTTAATCGCTATCTCGGTAACCGTAAGTCCAAAAAATAAAAAGGTGTCAGATATGAGCGATTTGGCGTTCTAGCAGCATTTTGAAACATATTAGAAATTTCTATCTTAACGGGTGCCAAAGTTACACAAGACCTCTTAATAATATTTTTAATCGCTATCTCGGTAACCGTAAGTCCAAAAAATAAAAAGGTGTCAGATATGAGCGATTTGGCGTTCTAGCAGCATTTTGAAACATATTAGAAATTTCTATCTTAACGGGTGCCAAAGTTACACAAGACCTCTTAATAATATTTTTAATCGCTATCTCGGTAACCGTAAGTCCAAAAAATAAAAAGGTGTCAGATATGAGCGATTTGGCGTTCTAGCAGCATTTTGAAACATATTAGAAATTTCTATCTTAACGGGTGCCAAAGTTACACAAGACCTCTTAATAATATTTTTAATCGCTATCTCGGTAACCGTAAGTCCAAAAAATAAAAAGGTGTCAGATATGAGCGATTTGGCGTTCTAGCAGCATTTTGAAACATATTAGAAATTTCTATCTTAACGGGTGCCAAAGTTACACAAGACCTCTTAATAATATTTTTAATCGCTATCTCGGTAACCGTAAGTCCAAAAAATAAAAAGGTGTCAGATATGAGCGATTTGGCGTTCTAGCAGCATTTTGAAACATATTAGAAATTTCTATCTTAACGGGTGCCAAAGTTACACAAGACCTCTTAATAATATTTTTAATCGCTATCTCGGTAACCGTAAGTCCAAAAAATAAAAAGGTGTCAGATATGAGCGATTTGGCGTTCTAGCAGCATTTTGAAACATATTAGAAATTTCTATCTTAACGGGTGCCAAAGTTACACAAGACCTCTTAATAATATTTTTAATCGCTATCTCGGTAACCGTAAGTCCAAAAAATAAAAAGGTGTCAGATATGAGCGATTTGGCGTTCTAGCAGCATTTTGAAACATATTAGAAATTTCTATCTTAACGGGTGCCAAAGTTACACAAGACCTCTTAATAATATTTTTAATCGCTATCTCGGTAACCGTAAGTCCAAAAAATAAAAAGGTGTCAGATATGAGCGATTTGGCGTTCTAGCAGCATTTTGAAACATATTAGAAATTTCTATCTTAACGGGTGCCAAAGTTACACAAGACCTCTTAATAATATTTTTAATCGCTATCTCGGTAACCGTAAGTCCAAAAAATAAAAAGGTGTCAGATATGAGCGATTTGGCGTTCTAGCAGCATTTTGAAACATATTAGAAATTTCTATCTTAACGGGTGCCAAAGTTACACAAGACCTCTTAATAATATTTTTAATCGCTATCTCGGTAACCGTAAGTCCAAAAAATAAAAAGGTGTCAGATATGAGCGATTTGGCGTTCTAGCAGCATTTTGAAACATATTAGAAATTTCTATCTTAACGGGTGCCAAAGTTACACAAGACCTCTTAATAATATTTTTAATCGCTATCTCGGTAACCGTAAGTCCAAAAAATAAAAAGGTGTCAGATATGAGCGATTTGGCGTTCTAGCAGCATTTTGAAACATATTAGAAATTTCTATCTTAACGGGTGCCAAAGTTACACAAGACCTCTTAATAATATTTTTAATCGCTATCTCGGTAACCGTAAGTCCAAAAAATAAAAAGGTGTCAGATATGAGCGATTTGGCGTTCTAGCAGCATTTTGAAACATATTAGAAATTTCTATCTTAACGGGTGCCAAAGTTACACAAGACCTCTTAATAATATTTTTAATCGCTATCTCGGTAACCGTAAGTCCAAAAAATAAAAAGGTGTCAGATATGAGCGATTTGGCGTTCTAGCAGCATTTTGAAACATATTAGAAATTTCTATCTTAACGGGTGCCAAAGTTACACAAGACCTCTTAATAATATTTTTAATCGCTATCTCGGTAACCGTAAGTCCAAAAAATAAAAAGGTGTCAGATATGAGCGATTTGGCGTTCTAGCAGCATTTTGAAACATATTAGAAATTTCTATCTTAACGGGTGCCAAAGTTACACAAGACCTCTTAATAATATTTTTAATCGCTATCTCGGTAACCGTAAGTCCAAAAAATAAAAAGGTGTCAGATATGAGCGATTTGGCGTTCTAGCAGCATTTTGAAACATATTAGAAATTTCTATCTTAACGGGTGCCAAAGTTACACAAGACCTCTTAATAATATTTTTAATCGCTATCTCGGTAACCGTAAGTCCAAAAAATAAAAAGGTGTCAGATATGAGCGATTTGGCGTTCTAGCAGCATTTTGAAACATATTAGAAATTTCTATCTTAACGGGTGCCAAAGTTACACAAGACCTCTTAATAATATTTTTAATCGCTATCTCGGTAACCGTAAGTCCAAAAAATAAAAAGGTGTCAGATATGAGCGATTTGGCGTTCTAGCAGCATTTTGAAACATATTAGAAATTTCTATCTTAACGGGTGCCAAAGTTACACAAGACCTCTTAATAATATTTTTAATCGCTATCTCGGTAACCGTAAGTCCAAAAAATAAAAAGGTGTCAGATATGAGCGATTTGGCGTTCTAGCAGCATTTTGAAACATATTAGAAATTTCTATCTTAACGGGTGCCAAAGTTACACAAGACCTCTTAATAATATTTTTAATCGCTATCTCGGTAACCGTAAGTCCAAAAAATAAAAAGGTGTCAGATATGAGCGATTTGGCGTTCTAGCAGCATTTTGAAACATATTAGAAATTTCTATCTTAACGGGTGCCAAAGTTACACAAGACCTCTTAATAATATTTTTAATCGCTATCTCGGTAACCGTAAGTCCAAAAAATAAAAAGGTGTCAGATATGAGCGATTTGGCGTTCTAGCAGCATTTTGAAACATATTAGAAATTTCTATCTTAACGGGTGCCAAAGTTACACAAGACCTCTTAATAATATTTTTAATCGCTATCTCGGTAACCGTAAGTCCAAAAAATAAAAAGGTGTCAGATATGAGCGATTTGGCGTTCTAGCAGCATTTTGAAACATATTAGAAATTTCTATCTTAACGGGTGCCAAAGTTACACAAGACCTCTTAATAATATTTTTAATCGCTATCTCGGTAACCGTAAGTCCAAAAAATAAAAAGGTGTCAGATATGAGCGATTTGGCGTTCTAGCAGCATTTTGAAACATATTAGAAATTTCTATCTTAACGGGTGCCAAAGTTACACAAGACCTCTTAATAATATTTTTAATCGCTATCTCGGTAACCGTAAGTCCAAAAAATAAAAAGGTGTCAGATATGAGCGATTTGGCGTTCTAGCAGCATTTTGAAACATATTAGAAATTTCTATCTTAACGGGTGCCAAAGTTACACAAGACCTCTTAATAATATTTTTAATCGCTATCTCGGTAACCGTAAGTCCAAAAAATAAAAAGGTGTCAGATATGAGCGATTTGGCGTTCTAGCAGCATTTTGAAACATATTAGAAATTTCTATCTTAACGGGTGCCAAAGTTACACAAGACCTCTTAATAATATTTTTAATCGCTATCTCGGTAACCGTAAGTCCAAAAAATAAAAAGGTGTCAGATATGAGCGATTTGGCGTTCTAGCAGCATTTTGAAACATATTAGAAATTTCTATCTTAACGGGTGCCAAAGTTACACAAGACCTCTTAATAATATTTTTAATCGCTATCTCGGTAACCGTAAGTCCAAAAAATAAAAAGGTGTCAGATATGAGCGATTTGGCGTTCTAGCAGCATTTTGAAACATATTAGAAATTTCTATCTTAACGGGTGCCAAAGTTACACAAGACCTCTTAATAATATTTTTAATCGCTATCTCGGTAACCGTAAGTCCAAAAAATAAAAAGGTGTCAGATATGAGCGATTTGGCGTTCTAGCAGCATTTTGAAACATATTAGAAATTTCTATCTTAACGGGTGCCAAAGTTACACAAGACCTCTTAATAATATTTTTAATCGCTATCTCGGTAACCGTAAGTCCAAAAAATAAAAAGGTGTCAGATATGAGCGATTTGGCGTTCTAGCAGCATTTTGAAACATATTAGAAATTTCTATCTTAACGGGTGCCAAAGTTACACAAGACCTCTTAATAATATTTTTAATCGCTATCTCGGTAACCGTAAGTCCAAAAAATAAAAAGGTGTCAGATATGAGCGATTTGGCGTTCTAGCAGCATTTTGAAACATATTAGAAATTTCTATCTTAACGGGTGCCAAAGTTACACAAGACCTCTTAATAATATTTTTAATCGCTATCTCGGTAACCGTAAGTCCAAAAAATAAAGAGGTGTCAGATATGAGCGATTTGGCGTTCTAGCAGCATTTTGAAACATAGAAATTTCTATCTTAACGGGTGCCAAAGTTACACAAGACCTCTTAATAATATTTTTAATCGCTATCTCGGTAACCGTAAGTCCAAAAAATAAAAAGGTGTCAGATATGAGCGATTTGGCGTTCTAGCAGCATTTTGAAACATATTAGAAATTTCTATCTTAACGGGTGCCAAAGTTACACAAGACCTCTTAATAATATTTTTAATCGCTATCTCGGTAACCGTAAGTCCAAAAAATAAAAAGGTGTCAGATATGAGCGATTTGGCGTTCTAGCAGCATTTTGAAACATATTAGAAATTTCTATCTTAACGGGTGCCAAAGTTACACAAGACCTCTTAATAATATTTTTAATCGCTATCTCGGTAACCGTAAGTCCAAAAAATAAAAAGGTGTCAGATATGAGCGATTTGGCGTTCTAGCAGCATTTTGAAACATATTAGAAATTTCTATCTTAACGGGTGCCAAAGTTACACAAGACCTCTTAATAATATTTTTAATCGCTATCTCGGTAACCGTAAGTCCAAAAAATAAAAAGGTGTCAGATATGAGCGATTTGGCGTTCTAGCAGCATTTTGAAACATATTAGAAATTTCTATCTTAACGGGTGCCAAAGTTACACAAGACCTCTTAATAATATTTTTAATCGCTATCTCGGTAACCGTAAGTCCAAAAAATAAAAAGGTGTCAGATATGAGCGATTTGGCGTTCTAGCAGCATTTTGAAACATATTAGAAATTTCTATCTTAACGGGTGCCAAAGTTACACAAGACCTCTTAATAATATTTTTAATCGCTATCTCGGTAACCGTAAGTCCAAAAAATAAAAAGGTGTCAGATATGAGCGATTTGGCGTTCTAGCAGCATTTTGAAACATATTAGAAATTTCTATCTTAACGGGTGCCAAAGTTACACAAGACCTCTTAATAATATTTTTAATCGCTATCTCGGTAACCGTAAGTCCAAAAAATAAAAAGGTGTCAGATATGAGCGATTTGGCGTTCTAGCAGCATTTTGAAACATATTAGAAATTTCTATCTTAACGGGTGCCAAAGTTACACAAGACCTCTTAATAATATTTTTAATCGCTATCTCGGTAACCGTAAGTCCAAAAAATAAAAAGGTGTCAGATATGAGCGATTTGGCGTTCTAGCAGCATTTTGAAACATATTAGAAATTTCTATCTTAACGGGTGCCAAAGTTACACAAGACCTCTTAATAATATTTTTAATCGCTATCTCGGTAACCGTAAGTCCAAAAATAAAAAGGTGTCAGATATGAGCGATTTGGCGTTCTAGCAGCATTTTGAAACATATTAGAAATTTCTATCTTAACGGGTGCCAAAGTTACACAAGACCTCTTAATAATATTTTTAATCGCTATCTCGGTAACCGTAAGTCCAAAAAATAAAAAGGTGTCAGATATGAGCGATTTGGCGTTCTAGCAGCATTTTGAAACATATTAGAAATTTCTATCTTAACGGGTGCCAAAGTTACACAAGACCTCTTAATAATATTTTTAATCGCTATCTCGGTAACCGTAAGTCCAAAAAATAAAAAGGTGTCAGATATGAGCGATTTGGCGTTCTAGCAGCATTTTGAAACATATTAGAAATTTCTATCTTAACGGGTGCCAAAGTTACACAAGACCTCTTAATAATATTTTTAATCGCCATCTCGGTAACCGTAAGTCCAAAAAATAAAAAGGTGCTCAGATATGAGCGATTTGGCGTTCTAGCAGCATTTTGAAACATATTAGAAACTTCTATCTTAACGGGTGCCAAAGTTACACAAGACCTCTTAATAATATTTTTAATCGCTATCTCGGTAACCGTAAGTCCAAAAAATAAAAAGGTGTCAGATATGAGCGATTTGGCGTTCTAGCAGCATTTTGAAACATATTAGAAATTTCTATCTTAACGGGTGCCAAAGTTACACAAGACCTCTTAATAATATTTTTAATCGCTATCTCGGTAACCGTAAGTCCAAAAAATAAAAAGGTGTCAGATATGAGCGATTTGGCGTTCTAGCAGCATTTTGAAACATATTAGAAATTTCTATCTTAACGGGTGCCAAAGTTACACAAGACCTCTTAATAATATTTTTAATCGCTATCTCGGTAACCGTAAGTCCAAAAAATAAAAAGGAGTCAGATATGAGCGATTTGGCGTTCTAGCAGCATTTTGAAACATATTAGAAATTTCTATCTTAACGGGTGCCAAAGTTACACAAGACCTCTTAATAATATTTTTAATCGCTATCTCGGTAACCGTAAGTCCAAAAAATAAAAAGGAGTCAGATATGAGCGATTTGGCGTTCTAGCAGCATTTTGAAACATATTAGAAATTTCTATCTTAACGGGTGCCAAAGTTACACAAGACCTCTTAATAATATTTTTAATCGCTATCTCGGTAACCGTAAGTCCAAAAAATAAAAAGGAGTCAGATATGAGCGATTTGGCGTTCTAGCAGCATTTTGAAACATATTAGAAATTTCTATCTTAACGGGTGCCAAAGTTACACAAGACCTCTTAATAATATTTTTAATCGCTATCTCGGTAACCGTAAGTCCAAAAAATAAAAAGGTGTCAGATATGAGCGATTTGGCGTTCTAGCAGCATTTTGAAACATATTAGAAATTTCTATCTTAACGGGTGCCAAAGTTACACAAGACCTCTTAATAATATTTTTAATCGCTATCTCGGTAACCGTAAGTCCAAAAAATAAAAAGGTGTCAGATATGAGCGATTTGGCGTTCTAGCAGCATTTTGAAACATATTAGAAATTTCTATCTTAACGGGTACCAAAGTTACACAAGACCTCTAAATAATATTTTTAATCGCTATCTCGGTAACCGTAAGTCCAAAAAATAAAAAGGTGTCAGATATGAGCGATTTGGCGTTCTAGCAGCATTTTGAAACATATTAGAAATTTCTATCTTAACGGGTGCCAAAGTTACACAAGACCTCTTAATAATATTTTTAATCGCCATCTCGGTAACCGTAAGTCCAAAAAATAAAAAGGTCTCAGATATGAGCGATTTGGCGTTCTAGCAGCATTTTGAAACATATTAGAAACTTCTATCTTAACGGGTGCCAAAGTTACACAAGACCTCTTAATAATATTTTTAATCGCTATCTCGGTAACCGTAAGTCCAAAAAATAAAAAGGTGTCAGATATGAGCGATTTGGCGTTCTAGCAGCATTTTGAAACATATTAGAAATTTCTATCTTAACGGGTGCCAAAGTTACACAAGACCTCTTAATAATATTTTTAATCGCTATCTCGGTAACCGTAAGTCCAAAAAATAAAAAGGTGTCAGATATGAGCGATTTGGCGTTCTAGCAGCATTTTGAAACATATTAGAAATTTCTATCTATCTTAACTAACGGGTGCCAAAGTTACACAAGACCTCTTAATAATATTTTTAATCGCTATCTCGGTAACCGTAAGTCCAAAAAATAAAAAGGTGTCAGATATGAGCGATTTGGCGTTCTAGCAGCATTTTGAAACATATTAGAAATTTCTATCTTAACGGGTGCCAAAGTTACACAAGACCTCTTAATAATATTTTTAATCGCTATCTCGGTAACCGTAAGTCCAAAAAATAAAAAGGTGTCAGATATGAGCGATTTGGCGTTCTAGCAGCATTTTGAAACATATTAGAAATTTCTATCTTAACGGGTGCCAAAGTTACACAAGACCTCTTAATAATATTTTTAATCGCTATCTCGGTAACCGTAAGTCCAAAAAATAAAAAGGTGTCAGATATGAGCGATTTGGCGTTCTAGCAGCATTTTGAAACATATTAGAAATTTCTATCTTAACGGGTGCCAAAGTTACACAAGACCTCTTAATAATATTTTTAATCGCTATCTCGGTAACCGTAAGTCCAAAAAATAAAAAGGTGTCAGATATGAGCGATTTGGCGTTCTAGCAGCATTTTGAAACATATTAGAAATTTCTATCTTAACGGGTGCCAAAGTTACACAAGACCTCTTAATAATATTTTTAATCGCTATCTCGGTAACCGTAAGTCCAAAAAATAAAAAGGTGTCAGATATGAGCGATTTGGCGTTCTAGCAGCATTTTGAAACATATTAGAAATTTCTATCTTAACGGGTGCCAAAGTTACACAAGACCTCTTAATAATATTTTTAATCGCTATCTCGGTAACCGTAAGTCCAAAAAATAAAAAGGTGTCAGATATGAGCGATTTGGCGTTCTAGCAGCATTTTGAAACATATTAGAAATTTCTATCTTAACGGGTGCCAAAGTTACACAAGACCTCTTAATAATATTTTTAATCGCTATCTCGGTAACCGTAAGTCCAAAAAATAAAAAGGTGTCAGATATGAGCGATTTGGCGTTCTAGCAGCATTTTGAAACATATTAGAAATTTCTATCTTAACGGGTGCCAAAGTTACACAAGACCTCTTAATAATATTTTTAATCGCTATCTCGGTAACCGTAAGTCCAAAAAATAAAAAGGTGTCAGATATGAGCGATTTGGCGTTCTAGCAGCATTTTGAAACATATTAGAAATTTCTATCTTAACGGGTGCCAAAGTTACACAAGACCTCTTAATAATATTTTTAATCGCTATCTCGGTAACCGTAAGTCCAAAAAATAAAAAGGTGTCAGATATGAGCGATTTGGCGTTCTAGCAGCATTTTGAAACATATTAGAAATTTCTATCTTAACGGGTGCCAAAGTTACACAAGACCTCTTAATAATATTTTTAATCGCTATCTCGGTAACCGTAAGTCCAAAAAATAAAAAGGTGTCAGATATGAGCGATTTGGCGTTCTAGCAGCATTTTGAAACATATTAGAAATTTCTATCTTAACGGGTGCCAAAGTTACACAAGACCTCTTAATAATATTTTTAATCGCTATCTCGGTAACCGTAAGTCCAAAAAATAAAAAGGTGTCAGATATGAGCGATTTGGCGTTCTAGCAGCATTTTGAAACATATTAGAAATTTCTATCTTAACGGGTGCCAAAGTTACACAAGACCTCTTAATAATATTTTTAATCGCTATCTCGGTAACCGTAAGTCCAAAAAATAAAAAGGTGTCAGATATGAGCGATTTGGCGTTCTAGCAGCATTTTGAAACATATTAGAAATTTCTATCTTAACGGGTGCCAAAGTTACACAAGACCTCTTAATAACATTTTTAATCGCTATCTCGGTAACCGTAAGTCCAAAAAATAAAAAGGTGTCAGATATGAGCGATTTGGCGTTCTAGCAGCATTTTGAAACATATTAGAAATTTCTATCTTAACGGGTGCCAAAGTTACACAAGACCTCTTAATAATATTTTTAATCGCTATCTCGGTAACCGTAAGTCCAAAAAATAAAAAGGTGTCAGATATGAGCGATTTGGCGTTCTAGCAGCATTTTGAAACATATTAGAAATTTCTATCTTAACGGGTGCCAAAGTTACACAAGACCTCTTAATAATATTTTTAATCGCTATCTCGGTAACCGTAAGTCCAAAAAATAAAAAGGTGTCAGATATGAGCGATTTGGCGTTCTAGCAGCATTTTGAAACATATTAGAAATTTCTATCTTAACGGGTGCCAAAGTTACACAAGACCTCTTGATAATATTTTTAATCGCTATCTCGGTAACCGTAAGTCCAAAAAATAAAAAGGTGTCAGATATGAGCGATTTGGCGTTCTAGCAGCATTTTGAAACATATTAGAAATTTCTATCTTAACGGGTGCCAAAGTTACACAAGACCTCTTAATAATATTTTTAATCGCTATCTCGGTAACCGTAAGTCCAAAAAATAAAAAGGTGTCAGATATGAGCGATTTGGCGTTCTAGCAGCATTTTGAAACATATTAGAAATTTCTATCTTAACGGGTGCCAAAGTTACACAAGACCTCTTAATAATATTTTTAATCGCTATCTCGGTAACCGTAAGTCCAAAAAATAAAAAGGTGTCAGATATGAGCGATTTGGCGTTCTAGCAGCATTTTGAAACATATTAGAAATTTCTATCTTAACGGGTGCCAAAGTTACACAAGACCTCTTAATAATATTTTTAATCGCTATCTCGGTAACCGTAAGTCCAAAAAATAAAAAGGTGTCAGATATGAGCGATTTGGCGTTCTAGCAGCATTTTGAAACATATTAGAAATTTCTATCTTAACGGGTGCCAAAGTTACACAAGACCTCTTAATAATATTTTTAATCGCTATCTCGGTAACCGTAAGTCCAAAAAATAAAAAGGTGTCAGATATGAGCGATTTGGCGTTCTAGCAGCATTTTGAAACATATTAGAAATTTCTATCTTAACGGGTGCCAAAGTTACACAAGACCTCTTAATAATATTTTTAATCGCTATCTCGGTAACCGTAAGTCCAAAAAATAAAAAGGTGTCAGATATGAGCGATTTGGCGTTCTAGCAGCATTTTGAAACATATTAGAAATTTCTATCTTAACGGGTGCCAAAGTTACACAAGACCTCTTAATAATATTTTTAATCGCTATCTCGGTAACCGTAAGTCCAAAAAATAAAAAGGTGTCAGATATGAGCGATTTGGCGTTCTAGCAGCATTTTGAAACATATTAGAAATTTCTATCTTAACGGGTGCCAAAGTTACACAAGACCTCTTAATAATATTTTTAATCGCTATCTCGGTAACCGTAAGTCCAAAAAATAAAAAGGTGTCAGATATGAGCGATTTGGCGTTCTAGCAGCATTTTGAAACATATTAGAAATTTCTATCTTAACGGGTGCCAAAGTTACACAAGACCTCTTAATAATATTTTTAATCGCTATCTCGGTAACCGTAAGTCCAAAAAATAAAAAGGTGTCAGATATGAGCGATTTGGCGTTCTAGCAGCATTTTGAAACATATTAGAAATTTCTATCTTAACGGGTGCCAAAGTTACACAAGACCTCTTAATAACATTTTTAATCGCTATCTCGGTAACCGTAAGTCCAAAAAATAAATAGGTGTCAGATATGAACGATTTGGCGTTCTAGCAGCATTTTGAAACATATTAGAAATTTCTATCTTAACGGGTGCCAAAGTTACACAAGACCTCTTAATAACATTTTTAATCGCTATCTCGGTAACCGTAAGTCCAAAAAATAAAAAGGTGTCAGATATGAGCGATTTGGCGTTCTAGCAGCATTTTGAAACATATTAGAAATTTCTATCTTAACGGGTGCCAAAGTTACACAAGACCTCTTAATAACATTTTTAATCGCTATCTCGGTAACCGTAAGTCCAAAAAATAAAAAGGTGTCAGATATGGGCGATTTGGCGTTCTAGCAGCATTTTGAAACATATTAGAAATTTCTATCTTAACGGGTGCCAAAGTTACACAAGACCTCTTAATAATATTTTTAATCGCTATCTCGGTAACCGTAAGTCCAAAAAATAAAAAGGTGTCAGATATGAGCGATTTGGCGTTCTAGCAGCATTTTGAAACATATTAGAAATTTCTATCTTAACGGGTGCCAAAGTTACACAAGACCTCTTAATAATATTTTTAATCGCTATCTCGGTAACCGTAAGTCCAAAAAATAAAAAGGTGTCAGATATGAGCGATTTGGCGTTCTAGCAGCATTTTGAAACATATTAGAAATTTCTATCTTAACGGGTGCCAAAGTTACACAAGACCTCTTAATAATATTTTTAATCGCTATCTCGGTAACCGTAAGTCCAAAAAATAAAAAGTTGTCAGATATGAGCGATTTGGCGTTCTAGCAGCATTTTGAAACATATTAGAAATTTCTATCTTAACGGGTGCCAAAGTTACACAAGACCTCTTAATAACATTTTTAATCGCTATCTCGGTAACCGTAAGTCCAAAAAATAAAAAGGTGTCAGATATGGGCGATTTGGCGTTCTAGCAGCATTTTGAAACATATTAGAAATTTCTATCTTAACGGGTGCCAAAGTTACACAAGACCTCTTAATAATATTTTTAATCGCTATCTCGGTAACCGTAAGTCCAAAAAATAAAAAGGTGTCAGATATGAGCGATTTGGCGTTCTAGCAGCATTTTGAAACATATTAGAAATTTCTATCTTAACGGGTGCCAAAGTTACACAAGACCTCTTAATAATATTTTTAATCGCTATCTCGGTAACCGTAAGTCCAAAAAATAAAAAGGTGTCAGATATGAGCGATTTGGCGTTCTAGCAGCATTTTGAAACATATTAGAAATTTCTATCTTAACGGGTGCCAAAGTTACACAAGACCTCTTAATAATATTTTTAATCGCTATCTCGGTAACCGTAAGTCCAAAAAATAAAAAGGTGTCAGATATGAGCGATTTGGCGTTCTAGTAGCATTTTGAAACATATTAGAAATTTCTATCTTAACGGGTGCCAAAGTTACACAAGACCTCTTAATAATATTTTTAATCGCTATCTCGGTAACCGTAAGTCCAAAAAATAAAAAGGTGTCAGATATGAGCGATTTGGCGTTCTAGCAGCATTTTGAAACATATTAGAAATTTCTATCTTAACGGGTGCCAAAGTTACACAAGACCTCTTAATAATATTTTTAATCGCTATCTCGGTAACCGTAAGTCCAAAAAATAAAAAGGTGTCAGATATGGGCGATTTGGCGTTCTAGCAGCATTTTGAAACATATTAGAAATTTCTATCTTAACGGGTGCCAAAGTTACACAAGACCTCTTAATAATATTTTTAATCGCTATCTCGGTAACCGTAAGTCCAAAAAATAAAAAGGTGTCAGATATGAGCGATTTGGCGTTCTAGCAGCATTTTGAAACATATTAGAAATTTCTATCTTAACGGGTGCCAAAGTTACACAAGACCTCTTAATAATATTTTTAATCGCTATCTCGGTAACCGTAAGTCCAAAAAATAAAAAGGTGTCAGATATGAGCGATTTGGCGTTCTAGCAGCATTTTGAAACATATTAGAAATTTCTATCTTAACGGGTGCCAAAGTTACACAAGACCTCTTAATAATATTTTTAATCGCTATCTCGGTAACCGTAAGTCCAAAAAATAAAAAGGTGTCAGATATGAGCGATTTGGCGTTCTAGCAGCATTTTGAAACATATTAGAAATTTCTATCTTAACGGGTGCCAAAGTTACACAAGACCTCTTGATAATATTTTTAATCGCTATCTCGGTAACCGTAAGTCCAAAAAATAAAAAGGTGTCAGATATGAGCGATTTGGCGTTCTAGCAGCATTTTGAAACATATTAGAAATTTCTATCTTAACGGGTGCCAAAGTTACACAAGACCTCTTAATAATATTTTTAATCGCTATCTCGGTAACCGTAAGTCCAAAAAATAAAAAGGTGTCAGATATGAGCGATTTGGCGTTCTAGCAGCATTTTGAAACATATTAGAAATTTCTATCTTAACGGGTGCCAAAGTTACACAAGACCTCTTAATAATATTTTTAATCGCTATCTCGGTAACCGTAAGTCCAAAAAATAAAAAGGTGTCAGATATGAGCGATTTGGCGTTCTAGCAGCATTTTGAAACATATTAGAAATTTCTATCTTAACGGGTGCCAAAGTTACACAAGACCTCTTAATAATATTTTTAATCGCTATCTCGGTAACCGTAAGTCCAAAAAATAAAAAGGTGTCAGATATGAGCGATTTGGCGTTCTAGCAGCATTTTGAAACATATTAGAAATTTCTATCTTAACGGGTGCCAAAGTTACACAAGACCTCTTAATAATATTTTTAATCGCTATCTCGGTAACCGTAAGTCCAAAAAATAAAAAGGTGTCAGATATGAGCGATTTGGCGTTCTAGCAGCATTTTGAAACATATTAGAAATTTCTATCTTAACGGGTGCCAAAGTTACACAAGACCTCTTAATAATATTTTTAATCGCTATCTCGGTAACCGTAAGTCCAAAAAATAAAAAGGTGTCAGATATGAGCGATTTGGCGTTCTAGCAGCATTTTGAAACATATTAGAAATTTCTATCTTAACGGGTGCCAAAGTTACACAAGACCTCTTAATAATATTTTTAATCGCTATCTCGGTAACCGTAAGTCCAAAAAATAAAAAGGTGTCAGATATGAGCGATTTGGCGTTCTAGCAGCATTTTGAAACATATTAGAAATTTCTATCTTAACGGGTGCCAAAGTTACACAAGACCTCTTAATAATATTTTTAATCGCTATCTCGGTAACCGTAAGTCCAAAAAATAAAAAGGTGTCAGATATGAGCGATTTGGCGTTCTAGCAGCATTTTGAAACATATTAGAAATTTCTATCTTAACGGGTGCCAAAGTTACACAAGACCTCTTAATAATATTTTTAATCGCTATCTCGGTAACCGTAAGTCCAAAAAATAAAAAGGTGTCAGATATGAGCGATTTGGCGTTCTAGCAGCATTTTGAAACATATTAGAAATTTCTATCTTAACGGGTGCCAAAGTTACACAAGACCTCTTAATAATATTTTTAATCGCTATCTCGGTAACCGTAAGTCCAAAAAATAAAAAGGTGTCAGATATGAGCGATTTGGCGTTCTAGCAGCATTTTGAAACATATTAGAAATTTCTATCTTAACGGGTGCCAAAGTTACACAAGACCTCTTAATAATATTTTTAATCGCTATCTCGGTAACCGTAAGTCCAAAAAATAAAAAGGTGTCAGATATGAGCGATTTGGCGTTCTAGCAGCATTTTGAAACATATTAGAAATTTCTATCTTAACGGGTGCCAAAGTTACACAAGACCTCTTAATAATATTTTTAATCGCTATCTCGGTAACCGTAAGTCCAAAAAATAAAAAGGTGTCAGATATGAGCGATTTGGCGTTCTAGCAGCATTTTGAAACATATTAGAAATTTCTATCTTAACGGGTGCCAAAGTTACACAAGACCTCTTAATAATATTTTTAATCGCTATCTCGGTAACCGTAAGTCCAAAAAATAAAAAGGTGTCAGATATGAGCGATTTGGCGTTCTAGCAGCATTTTGAAACATATTAGAAATTTCTATCTTAACGGGTGCCAAAGTTACACAAGACCTCTTAATAATATTTTTAATCGCTATCTCGGTAACCGTAAGTCCAAAAAATAAAAAGGTGTCAGATATGAGCGATTTGGCGTTCTAGCAGCATTTTGAAACATATTAGAAATTTCTATCTTAACGGGTGCCAAAGTTACACAAGACCTCTTAATAATATTTTTAATCGCTATCTCGGTAACCGTAAGTCCAAAAAATAAAAAGGTGTCAGATATGAGCGATTTGGCGTTCTAGCAGCATTTTGAAACATATTAGAAATTTCTATCTTAACGGGTGCCAAAGTTACACAAGACCTCTTAATAATATTTTTAATCGCTATCTCGGTAACCGTAAGTCCAAAAAATAAAAAGGTGTCAGATATGAGCGATTTGGCGTTCTAGCAGCATTTTGAAACATATTAGAAATTTCTATCTTAACGGGTGCCAAAGTTACACAAGACCTCTTAATAATATTTTTAATCGCTATCTCGGTAACCGTAAGTCCAAAAAATAAAAAGGTGTCAGATATGAGCGATTTGGCGTTCTAGCAGCATTTTGAAACATATTAGAAATTTCTATCTTAACGGGTGCCAAAGTTACACAAGACCTCTTAATAATATTTTTAATCGCTATCTCGGTAACCGTAAGTCCAAAAAATAAAAAGGTGTCAGATATGAGCGATTTGGCGTTCTAGCAGCATTTTGAAACATATTAGAAATTTCTATCTTAACGGGTGCCAAAGTTACACAAGACCTCTTAATAATATTTTTAATCGCTATCTCGGTAACCGTAAGTCCAAAAAATAAAAAGGTGTCAGATATGAGCGATTTGGCGTTCTAGCAGCATTTTGAAACATATTAGAAATTTCTATCTTAACGGGTGCCAAAGTTACACAAGACCTCTTAATAATATTTTTAATCGCTATCTCGGTAACCGTAAGTCCAAAAAATAAAAAGGTGTCAGATATGAGCGATTTGGCGTTCTAGCAGCATTTTGAAACATATTAGAAATTTCTATCTTAACGGGTGCCAAAGTTACACAAGACCTCTTAATAATATTTTTAATCGCTATCTCGGTAACCGTAAGTCCAAAAAATAAAAAGGTGTCAGATATGAGCGATTTGGCGTTCTAGCAGCATTTTGAAACATATTAGAAATTTCTATCTTAACGGGTGCCAAAGTTACACAAGACCTCTTAATAATATTTTTAATCGCTATCTCGGTAACCGTAAGTCCAAAAAATAAAAAGGTGTCAGATATGAGCGATTTGGCGTTCTAGCAGCATTTTGAAACATATTAGAAATTTCTATCTTAACGGGTGCCAAAGTTACACAAGACCTCTTAATAATATTTTTAATCGCTATCTCGGTAACCGTAAGTCCAAAAAATAAAAAGGTGTCAGATATGAGCGATTTGGCGTTCTAGCAGCATTTTGAAACATATTAGAAATTTCTATCTTAACGGGTGCCAAAGTTACACAAGACCTCTTAATAATATTTTTAATCGCTATCTCGGTAACCGTAAGTCCAAAAAATAAAAAGGTGTCAGATATGAGCGATTTGGCGTTCTAGCAGCATTTTGAAACATATTAGAAATTTCTATCTTAACGGGTGCCAAAGTTACACAAGACCTCTTAATAATATTTTTAATCGCTATCTCGGTAACCGTAAGTCCAAAAAATAAAAAGGTGTCAGATATGAGCGATTTGGCGTTCTAGCAGCATTTTGAAACATATTAGAAATTTCTATCTTAACGGGTGCCAAAGTTACACAAGACCTCTTAATAATATTTTTAATCGCTATCTCGGTAACCGTAAGTCCAAAAAATAAAAAGGTGTCAGATATGAGCGATTTGGCGTTCTAGCAGCATTTTGAAACATATTAGAAATTTCTATCTTAACGGGTGCCAAAGTTACACAAGACCTCTTAATAATATTTTTAATCGCTATCTCGGTAACCGTAAGTCCAAAAAATAAAAAGGTGTCAGATATGAGCGATTTGGCGTTCTAGCAGCATTTTGAAACATATTAGAAATTTCTATCTTAACGGGTGCCAAAGTTACACAAGACCTCTTAATAATATTTTTAATCGCTATCTCGGTAACCGTAAGTCCAAAAAATAAAAAGGTGTCAGATATGAGCGATTTGGCGTTCTAGCAGCATTTTGAAACATATTAGAAATTTCTATCTTAACGGGTGCCAAAGTTACACAAGACCTCTTAATAATATTTTTAATCGCTATCTCGGTAACCGTAAGTCCAAAAAATAAAAAGGTGTCAGATATGAGCGATTTGGCGTTCTAGCAGCATTTTGAAACATATTAGAAATTTCTATCTTAACGGGTGCCAAAGTTACACAAGACCTCTTAATAATATTTTTAATCGCTATCTCGGTAACCGTAAGTCCAAAAAATAAAAAGGTGTCAGATATGAGCGATTTGGCGTTCTAGCAGCATTTTGAAACATATTAGAAATTTCTATCTTAACGGGTGCCAAAGTTACACAAGACCTCTTAATAATATTTTT
The DNA here is from genome assembly GCA_036711965.1 of Onthophagus sagittarius. Taxonomy (NCBI): domain Eukaryota; kingdom Metazoa; phylum Arthropoda; class Insecta; order Coleoptera; family Scarabaeidae; genus Onthophagus; species Onthophagus sagittarius. The sequence continues at coordinate 8,799 of JASERS010000070.1, read as the reverse complement.
AATCGCTATCTCGGTAACCGTAAGTCCAAAAAATAAAAAGGTGTCAGATATGAGCGATTTGGCGTTCTAGCAGCATTTTGAAACATATTAGAAATTTCTATCTTAACGGGTGCCAAAGTTACACAAGACCTCTTAATAATATTTTTAATCGCTATCTCGGTAACCGTAAGTCCAAAAAATAAAAAGGTGTCAGATATGAGCGATTTGGCGTTCTAGCAGCATTTTGAAACATATTAGAAATTTCTATCTTAACGGGTGCCAAAGTTACACAAGACCTCTTAATAATATTTTTAATCGCTATCTCGGTAACCGTAAGTCCAAAAAATAAAAAGGTGTCAGATATGAGCGATTTGGCGTTCTAGCAGCATTTTGAAACATATTAGAAATTTCTATCTTAACGGGTGCCAAAGTTACACAAGACCTCTTAATAATATTTTTAATCGCTATCTCGGTAACCGTAAGTCCAAAAAATAAAAAGGTGTCAGATATGAGCGATTTGGCGTTCTAGCAGCATTTTGAAACATATTAGAAATTTCTATCTTAACGGGTGCCAAAGTTACACAAGACCTCTTAATAATATTTTTAATCGCTATCTCGGTAACCGTAAGTCCAAAAAATAAAAAGGTGTCAGATATGAGCGATTTGGCGTTCTAGCAGCATTTTGAAACATATTAGAAATTTCTATCTTAACGGGTGCCAAAGTTACACAAGACCTCTTAATAATATTTTTAATCGCTATCTCGGTAACCGTAAGTCCAAAAAATAAAAAGGTGTCAGATATGAGCGATTTGGCGTTCTAGCAGCATTTTGAAACATATTAGAAATTTCTATCTTAACGGGTGCCAAAGTTACACAAGACCTCTTAATAATATTTTTAATCGCTATCTCGGTAACCGTAAGTCCAAAAAATAAAAAGGTGTCAGATATGAGCGATTTGGCGTTCTAGCAGCATTTTGAAACATATTAGAAATTTCTATCTTAACGGGTGCCAAAGTTACACAAGACCTCTTAATAATATTTTTAATCGCTATCTCGGTAACCGTAAGTCCAAAAAATAAAAAGGTGTCAGATATGAGCGATTTGGCGTTCTAGCAGCATTTTGAAACATATTAGAAATTTCTATCTTAACGGGTGCCAAAGTTACACAAGACCTCTTAATAATATTTTTAATCGCTATCTCGGTAACCGTAAGTCCAAAAAATAAAAAGGTGTCAGATATGAGCGATTTGGCGTTCTAGCAGCATTTTGAAACATATTAGAAATTTCTATCTTAACGGGTGCCAAAGTTACACAAGACCTCTTAATAATATTTTTAATCGCTATCTCGGTAACCGTAAGTCCAAAAAATAAAAAGGTGTCAGATATGAGCGATTTGGCGTTCTAGCAGCATTTTGAAACATATTAGAAATTTCTATCTTAACGGGTGCCAAAGTTACACAAGACCTCTTAATAATATTTTTAATCGCTATCTCGGTAACCGTAAGTCCAAAAACAGATATGAGCGATTTGGCGTTCTAGCAGCATTTTGAAACATATTAGAAATTTCTATCTTAACGGGTGCCAAAGTTACACAAGACCTCTTAATAATATTTTTAATCGCTATCTCGGTAACCGTAAGTCCAAAAAATAAAAAGGTGTCAGATATGAGCGATTTGGCGTTCTAGCAGCATTTTGAAACATATTAGAAATTTCTATCTTAACGGGTGCCAAAGTTACACAAGACCTCTTAATAACATTTTTAATCGCTATCTCGGTAACCGTAAGTCCAAAAAATAAAAAGGTGTCAGATATGAGCGATTTGGCGTTCTAGCAGCATTTTGAAACATATTAGAAATTTCTATCTTAACGGGTGCCAAAGTTACACAAGACCTCTTAATAATATTTTTAATCGCTATCTCGGTAACCGTAAGTCCAAAAAATAAAAAGGTGTCAGATATGAGCGATTTGGCGTTCTAGCAGCATTTTGAAACATATTAGAAATTTCTATCTTAACGGGTGCCAAAGTTACACAAGACCTCTTAATAATATTTTTAATCGCTATCTCGGTAACCGTAAGAATTTTAACAATTCATTTTTTTCATTTCCCACTGAACAGTACGAACTTTCTCGTAGAAATTCAATTTTATTCATCTCCCACTGAACAGTACGAACTTTGTCGTAGAAATCCAATTTTATTCATTTCCCACTGAACAGTACGAACTTTTACCGCAACCCCTATTTCGACGCGCGAGACGAATAATACCAATGTAACGCACGGCACATTATTAACCCGAACCGACCCGTAAATATTCTACAGTCGTTCGTTGCCGTCCGTTGCCGCCCGTTGTGGCACGTCGTTGCATCGGAGTGCAACCCACGGTAACTCACGGCAACTCGGGGCAAATCAGGGCAACTCATGGCAAATCTAAACGACAAATTGGTGAAATCCGTTTTTCGTTTGTGTTTAAACTCGAATCGTCGAGATATGAAAGAATTTTAACAATTCATTTTTTTCATTTCCCACTGAACAGTACGAACTTTCTCGTAGAAATTCAATTTTATTCATCTCCCACTGAACAGTACGAACTTTGTCGTAGAAATCCAATTTTATTCATTTCCCACTGAACAGTACGAACTTTTACCGCAACCCGTTTTTCGACGCGCGAGACGAATAATACCAATGTAACGCACGGCACATTATTAACCCGAACCGACCCGTAAATATTCTACAGTCGTTCGTTGCCGTCCGTTGCCGCCCGTTGTGGCACGTCGTTGCATCGGAGTGCAACCCACGGTAACTCACGGCAACTCGTTGCAAATCAGGGCAACTCATGGCAAATCTAAACGACAAATTGGTGAAATCCGTTTTTCGTTTGTGTTTAAACTCGAATCGTCGAGATATGAAAGAATTTTAACAATTCATTTTTTTCATTTCCCACTGAACAGTACGAACTTTCTCGTAGAAATTCAATTTTATTCATCTCCCACTGAACAGTACGAACTTTGTCGTAGAAATCCAATTTTATTCATTTCCCACTGAACAGTACGAACTTTTACCGCAACCCGTTTTTCGACGCGCGAGACGAATAATACCAATGTAACGCACGGCACATTATTAACCCGAACCGACCCGTAAATATTCAACAGTCGTTCGTTGCCGTCCGTTGCCGCCCGTTGTGGCACGTCGTTGCATCGGAGTGCAACCCACGGTAACTCACGGCAACTCGGCGCAAATCAGGGCAACTCATGGCAAATCTAAGCGACAAATTGGTGAAATCCGTTTTTCGTTTGTGTTTAAACTCGAATCGTCGAGATATGAAAGAATTTTAACAATTCATTTTTTTCATTTCCCACTGAACAGTACGAACTTTCTCGTAGAAATTCAATTTTATTCATCTCCCACTGAACAGTACGAACTTTGTCGTAGAAATCCAATTTTATTCATTTCCCACTGAACAGTACGAACTTTTACCGCAACCCGTTTTTCGACGCGCGAGACGAATAATACCAATGTAACGCACGGCACATTATTAACCCGAACCGACCCGTAAATATTCAACAGTCGTTCGTTGCCGTCCGTTGCCGCCCGTTGTGGCACGTGGTTGCATCGGAGTGCAACCCACGGTAACTCACGGCAACTCGGGGCAAATCAGGGCAACTCATGGCAAATCTAAACGACAAATTGGTGAAATCCGTTTTTCGTTTGTGTTTAAACTCGAATCGTCGAGATATGAAAGAATTTTAACAATTCATTTTTTTCATTTCCCACTGAACAGTACGAACTTTCTCGTAGAAATTCAATTTTATTCATCTCCCACTGAACAGTACGAACTTTGTCGTAGAAATCCAATTTTATTCATTTCCCACTGAACAGTACGAACTTTTACCGCAACCCGTTTTTCGACGCGCGAGACGAATAATACCAATGTAACGCACGGCACATTATTAACCCGAACCGACCCGTAAATATTCTACAGTCGTTCGTTGCCGTCCGTTGCCGCCCGTTGTGGCACGTCGTTGCATCGGAGTGCAACCCACGGTAACTCACGGCAACTCGGGGCAAATCAGGGCAACTCATGGCAAATCTAAACGACAAATTGGTGAAATCCGTTTTTCGTTTGTGTTTAAACTCGAATCGTCGAGATATGAAAGAATTTTAACAATTCATTTTTTTCATTTCCCACTGAACAGTACGAACTTTCTCGTAGAAATTCAATTTTATTCATCTCCCACTGAACAGTACGAACTTTGTCGTAGAAATCCAATTTTATTCATTTCCCACTGAACAGTACGAACTTTTACCGCAACCCGTTTTTCGACGCGCGAGACGAATAATACCAATGTAACGCACGGCACATTATTAACCCGAACCGACCCGTAAATATTCTACAGTCGTTCGTTGCCGTCCGTTGCCGCCCGTTGTGGCACGTCGTTGCATCGGAGTGCAACCCACGGTAACTCACGGCAACTCGGGGCAAATCAGGGCAACTCAAGGCAAATCTAAACGACAAATTGGTGAAATCCGTTTTTCGTTTGTGTTTAAACTCGAATCGTCGAGATATGAAAGAATTTTAACAATTCATTTTTTTCATTTCCCACTGAACAGTACGAACTTTCTCGTAGAAATTCAATTTTATTCATCTCCCACTGAACAGTACGAACTTTGTCGTAGAAATCCAATTTTATTCATTTCCCACTGAACAGTACGAACTTTTACCGCGACCCCTATTTCGACGCGCGAGACGAATAATACCAATGTAACGCACGGCACATTATTAACCCGAACCGACCCGTAAATATTCTACAGTCGTTCGTTGCCGTCCGTTGCCGCCCGTTGTGGCACGTCGTTGCATCGGAGTGCAACCCACGGTAACTCACGGCAACTCGGGGCAAATCAGGGCAACTCATGGCAAATCTAAACGACAAATTGGTGAAATCCGTTTTTCGTTTGTGTTTAAACTCGAATCGTCGAGATATGAAAGAATTTTAACAATTCATTTTTTTCATTTCCCACTGAACAGTACGAACTTTCTCGTAGAAATTCAATTTTATTCATCTCCCACTGAACAGTACGAACTTTGTCGTAGAAATCCAATTTTATTCATTTCCCACTGAACAGTACGAACTTTTACCGCAACCCGTTTTTCGACGCGCGAGACGAATAATACCAATGTAACGCACGGCACATTATTAACCCGAACCGACCCGTAAATATTCTACAGTCGTTCGTTGCCGTCCGTTGCCGCCCGTTGTGGCACGTCGTTGCATCGGAGTGCAACCCACGGTAACTCACGGCAACTCGGGGCAAATCAGGGCAACTCATGGCAAATCTAAACGACAAATTGGTGAAATCCGTTTTTCGTTTGTGTTTAAACTCGAATCGTCGAGATATGAAAGAATTTTAACAATTCATTTTTTTCATTTCCCACTGAACAGTACGAACTTTCTTGTAGAAATTCAATTTTATTCATCTCCCACTGAACAGTACGAACTTTGTCGTAGAAATCCAATTTTATTCATTTCCCACTGAACAGTACGAACTTTTACCGCAACCCGTTTTTCGACGCGCGAGACGAATAATACCAATGTAACGCACGGCACATTATTAACCCGAACCGACCCGTAAATATTCTACAGTCGTTCGTTGCCGTCCGTTGCCGCCCGTTGTGGCACGTCGTTGCATCGGAGTGCAACCCACGGTAACTCACGGCAACTCGGGGCAAATCAGGGCAACTCATGGCAAATCTAAACGACAAATTGGTGAAATCCGTTTTTCGTTTGTGTTTAAACTCGAATCGTCGAGATATGAAAGAATTTTAACAATTCATTTTTTTCATTTCCCACTGAACATTACGAACTTTCTCGTAGAAATTCAATTTTATTCATCTCCCACTGAACAGTACGAACTTTGTCGTAGAAATCCAATTTTATTCATTTCCCACTGAACAGTACGAACTTTTACCGCAACCCGTTTTTCGACGCGCGAGACGAATAATACCAATGTAACGCACGGCACATTATTAACCCGAACCGACCCGTAAATATTCTACAGTCGTTCGTTGCCGTCCGTTGCCGCCCGTTGTGGCACGTCGTTGCATCGGAGTGCAACCCACGGTAACTCACGGCAACTCGTTGCAAATCAGGGCAACTCATGGCAAATCTAAACGACAAATTGGTGAAATCCGTTTTTCGTTTGTGTTTAAACTCGAATCGTCGAGATATGAAAGAATTTTAACAATTCATTTTTTTCATTTCCCACTGAACAGTACGAACTTTCTCGTAGAAATTCAATTTTATTCATCTCCCACTGAACAGTACGAACTTTGTCGTAGAAATCCAATTTTATTCATTTCCCACTGAACAGTACGAACTTTTACCGCAACCCGTTTTTCGACGCGCGAGACGAATAATACCAATGTAACGCACGGCACATTATTAACCCGAACCGACTCGTAAATATTCTACAGTCGTTCGTTGCCGTCCGTTGCCGCCCGTTGTGGCACGTCGTTGCATCGGAGTGCAACCCACGGTAACTCACGGCAACTCGGGGCAAATCAGGGCAACTCATGGCAAATCTAAACGACAAATTGGTGAAATCCGTTTTTCGTTTGTGTTTAAACTCGAATCGTCGAGATATGAAAGAATTTTAACAATTCATTTTTTTCATTTCCCACTGAACAGTACGAACTTCCTCGTAGAAATTCAATTTTATTCATCTCCCACTGAACAGTACGAACTTTGTCGTAGAAATCCAATTTTATTCATTTCCCACTGAACAGTACGAACTTTTACCGCAACCCGTTTTTCGACGCGCGAGACGAATAATACCAATGTAACGCACGGCACATTATTAACCCGAACCGACCCGTAAATATTCTACAGTCGTTCGTTGCCGTCCGTTGCCGCCCGTTGTGGCACGTCGTTGCATCGGAGTGCAACCCACGGTAACTCACGGCAACTCGGGGCAAATCAGGGCAACTCATGGCAAATCTAAACGACAAATGGGTGAAATCCGTTTTTCGTTTGTGTTTAAACTCGAATCGTCGAGATATGAAAGAATTTTAACAATTCATTTTTTTCATTTCCCACTGAACAGTACGAACTTTCTCGTAGAAATTCAATTTTATTCATCTCCCACTGAACAGTACGAACTTTGTCGTAGAAATCCAATTTTATTCATTTCCCACTGAACAGTACGAACTTTTACCGCAACCCGTTTTTCGACGCGCGAGACGAATAATACCAATGTAACGCACGGCACATTATTAACCCGAACCGATCCGTAAATATTCAACAGTCGTTCGTTGCCGTCCGTTGCCGCCCGTTGTGGCACGTCGTTGCATCGGAGTGCAACCCACGGTAACTCACGGCAACTCGGGGCAAATCAGGGCAACTCATGGCAAATCTAAACGACAAATTGGTGAAATCCGTTTTTCGTTTGTGTTTAAACTCGAATCGTCGAGATATGAAAGAATTTTAACAATTCATTTTTTTCATTTCCCACTGAACAGTACGAACTTTCTCGTAGAAATTCAATTTTATTCATCTCCCACTGAACAGTACGAACTTTGTCGTAGAAATCCAATTTTATTCATTTCCCACTGAACAGTACGAACTTTTACCGCAACCCGTTTTTCGACGCGCGAGACGAATAATACCAATGTAACGCACGGCACATTATTAACCCGAACCGACCCGTAAATATTCTACAGTCGTTCGTTGCCGTCCGTTGCCGCCCGTTGTGGCACGTCGTTGCATCGGAGTGCAACCCACGCTAACTCACGGCAACTCGGGGCAAATCAGGGCAACTCATGGCAAATCTAAACGACAAATTGGTGAAATCCGTTTTTCGTTTGTGTTTAAACTCGAATCGTCGAGATATGAAAGAATTTTAACAATTCATTTTTTTCATTTCCCACTGAACAGTACGAACTTTCTCGTAGAAATTCAATTTTATTCATCTCCCACTGAACAGTACGAACTTTGTCGTAGAAATCCAATTTTATTCATTTCCCATTGAACAGTACGAACTTTTACCGCAACCCCTATTTCGACGCGCGAGACGAATAATACCAATGTAACGCACGGCACATTATTAACCCGAACCGACCCGTAAATATTCTACAGTCGTTCGTTGCCGTCCGTTGCCGCCCGTTGTGGCACGTCGTTGCATCGGAGTGCAACCCACGGTAACTCACGGCAACTCGGGGCAAATCAGGGCAACTCATGGCAAATCTAAACGACAAATTGGTGAAATCCGTTTTTCGTTTGTGTTTAAACTCGAATCGTCGAGATATGAAAGAATTTTAACAATTCATTTTTTTCATTTCCCACTGAACAGTACGAACTTTCTCGTAGAAATTCAATTTTATTCATCTCCCACTGAACAGTACGAACTTTGTCGTAGAAATCCAATTTTATTCATTTCCCACTGAACAGTACGAACTTTTACCGCAACCCGTTTTTCGACGCGCGAGACGAATAATACCAATGTAACGCAGGGCACATTATTAACCCGAACCGACCCGTAAATATTCTACAGTCGTTCGTTGCCGTCCGTTGCCGCCCGTTGTGGCACGTCGTTGCATCGGAGTGCAACCCACGGTAACTCACGGCAACTCGGCGCAAATCAGGGCAACTCATGGCAAATCTAAGCGACAAATTGGTGAAATCCGTTTTTCGTTTGTGTTTAAACTCGAATCGTCGAGATATGAAAGAATTTTAACAATTCATTTTTTTCATTTCCCACTGAACAGTACGAACTTTCTCGTAGAAATTCAATTTTATTCATCTCCCACTGAACAGTACGAACTTTGTCGT
>JASERS010000069.1:0-44369 GCA_036711965.1 Onthophagus sagittarius | reverse complement strand
GATAGCGATTAAAAATATTATTAAGAGGTCTTGTGTAACTTTGGCACCCATTAAGATAGAAATTTCTAATATGTTTCAAAATGCTGCTAGAACGCCAAATCGCTCATATCTGACGCCTTTTTATTTTTTGGACTTACGGTTACCGAGATAGCGATTAAAAATATTATTAAGAGGTCTTGTGTAACTTTGGCACCCATTAAGATAGAAATTTCTAATATGTTTCAAAATGCTGCTAGAACGCCAAATCGCTTATATCTGACGCCATTTTATTTTTTGGACTTACGGTTACCGAGATAGCGATTAAAAATATTATTAAGAGGTCTTGTGTAACTTTGGCACCCATTAAGATAGAAATTTCTAATTTGTTTCAAAATGCTGCTAGAACGCCAAATCGCTCATATCTGACACCTTTTTATTTTTTGGACTTACGGTTACCGAGATAGCGATTAAAAATATTATTAAGAGGTCTTGTGTAACTTTGGCACCCATTAAGATAGAAATTTCTAATATGTTTCAAAATGCTGCTAGAACGCCAAATCGCTCATATCTGACACTTTTTATTTTTTGGACTTACGGTTACCGAGATAGCGATTAAAAATATTATTAAGAGGTCTTGTGTAACTTTGGCACCCATTAAGATAGAAATTTCTAATATGTTTCAAAATGCTGCTAGAACGCCAAATCGCTCATATCTGACACCTTTTTATTTTTTGGACTTACGGTTACCGAGATAGCGATTAAAAATATTATTAAGAGGTCTTGTGTAACGTTGGCACCCATTAAGATAGAAATTTCTAATATGTTTCAAAATGCTGCTAGAACGCCAAATCGCTCATATCTGACACCTTTTTATTTTTTGGACTTACGGTTACCGAGATAGCGATTAAAAATATTATTAAGAGGTCTTGTGTAACTTTGGCACCCATTAAGATAGAAATTTCTAATATGTTTCAAAATGCTGCTAAAACGCCAAATCGCTCATATCTGACACCTTTTTATTTTTTGGACTTACGGTTACCGAGATAGCGATTAAAAATATTATTAAGAGGTCTTGTGTAACTTTGGCACCCATTAAGATAGAAATTTCTAATATGTTTCAAAATGCTGCTAGAACGCCAAATCGCTCATATCTGACACCTTTTTATTTTTTGGACTTACGGTTACCGAGATAGCGATTAAAAATATTATTAAGAGGTCTTGTGTAACTTTGGCACCCATTAAGATAGAAATTTCTAATATGTTTCAAAATGCTGCTAGAACGCCAAATCGCTCATATCTGACACGTTTTTATTTTTTGGACTTACGGTTACCGAGATAGCGATTAAAAATATTATTAAGAGGTCTTGTGTAACTTTGGCACCCATTAAGATAGAAATTTCTAATATGTTTCAAAATGCTGCTAGAACGCCAAATCGCTCATATCTGACACCTTTTTATTTTTTGGACTTACGGTTACCGAGATAGCGATTAAAAATATTATTAAGAGGTCTTGTGTAACTTTGGCACCCATTAAGATAAAAATTTCTAATATGTTTCAAAATGCTGCTAGAACGCCAAATCGCTCATATCTGACGCCTTTTTATTTTTTGGACTTACGGTTACCGAGATAGCGATTAAAAATATTATTAAGAGGTCTTGTGTAACTTTGGCACCCATTAAGATAGAAATTTCTAATATGTTTCAAAATGCTGCTATAACGCCAAATCGCTCATATCTGACGCCTTTTTATTTTTTGGACTTACGGTTACCGAGATAGCGATTAAAAATATTATTAAGAGGTCTTGTGTAACTTTGGCACCCATTAAGATAGAAATTTCTAATATGTTTCAAAATGCTGCTAGAACGCCAAATCGCTCATATCTGACGCCTTTTTATTTTTTGGACTTACGGTTACCGAGATAGCGATTAAAAATATTATTAAGAGGTCTTGTGTAACTTTGGCACCCATTAAGATAGAAATTTCTAATATGTTTCAAAATGCTGCTAGAACGTCAAGTCGCTCATATCTGACACCTTTTTATTTTTTGGACTTACGGTTACCGAGATAGCGATTAAAAATATTATTAAGAGGTCTTGTGTAACTTTGGCACTCATTAAGATAGAAATTTCTAATATGTTTCAAAATGCTGCTAGAACGCCAAATCGCTCATATCTGACACCTTTTTATTTTTTGGACTTACGGTTACCGAGATAGCGATTAAAAATATTATTAAGAGGTCTTGTGTAACTTTGGCACCCATTAAGATAGAAATTTCTAATATGTTTCAAAATGCTGCTAGAACGCCAAATCGCTCATATCTGACGCCTTTTTATTTTTTGGACTTACGGTTACCGAGATAGCGATTAAAATTATTATTAAGAGGTCTTGTGTAACTTTGGCACCCATTAAGATAGAAATTTTTAATATGTTTCAAAATGCTGCTAGAACGCCAAATCGCTCATATCTGACACCTTTTTATTTTTTGGACTTACGGTTACCGAGATAGCGATTAAAAATATTATTAAGAGGTCTTGTGTAACTTTGGCACCCATTAAGATAGAAATTTGTAATATGTTTCAAAATGCTGCTAGAACGCCAAATCGCTCATATCTGACACCTTTTTATTTTTTGGACTTACGGTTACCGAGATAGCGATTAAAAATATTATTAAGAGGTCTTGTGTAACTTTGGCACCCATTAAGATTGAAATCTCTAATATGTTTCAAAATGCTGCTAGAACGCCAAATCGCTCATATCTGACACCTTTTTATTTTTTGGACTTACGGTTACCGAGATAGCGATTAAAAATATTATTAAGAGGTCTTGTGTAACTTTGGCACCCATTAAGATAGAAATTTCTAATATGTTTCAAAATGCTGCTAGAACGCCAAATCGCTCATATCTGACACCTTTTTATTTTTTGGACTTACGGTTACCGAGATAGCGATTAAAAATATTATTAAGAGGTCTTGTGTAACTTTGGCACCCATTAAGATAGAAATTTCTAATATGTTTCAAAATGCTGCTATAACGCCAAATCGCTCATATCTGACGCCTTTTTATTTTTTGGACTTACGGTTACCGAGATAGCGATTAAAAATATTATTAAGAGGTCTTGTGTAACTTTGGCACCCATTAAGATAGAAATTTCTAATATGTTTCAAAATGCTGCTAGAACGCCAAATCGCTCATATCTGACGCCTTTTTATTTTTTGGACTTACGGTTACCGAGATAGCGATTAAAAATATTATTAAGAGGTCTTGTGTAACTTTGGCACCTATTAAGATAGAAATTTCTAATATGTTTCAAAATGCTGCTAGAACGTCAAGTCGCTCATATCTGACACCTTTTTATTTTTTGGACTTACGGTTACCGAGATAGCGATTAAAAATATTATTAAGAGGTCTTGTGTAACTTTGGCACCCATTAAGATAGAAATTTCTAATATGTTTCAAAATGCTGCTAGAACGCCAAATCGCTCATATCTGACACTTTTTATTTTTTGGACTTACGGTTACCGAGATAGCGATTAAAAATATTATTAAGAGGTCTTGTGTAACTTTGGCACCCATTAAGATAGAAATCTCTAATATGTTTCAAAATGCTGCTAGAACGCCAAATCGCTCATATCTGACACCTTTTTATTTTTTGGACTTACGGTTACCGAGATAGCGATTAAAAATATTATTAAGAGGTCTTGTGTAACTTTGGCACCCATTAAGATAGAAATTTCTAATATGTTTCAAAATGCTGCTAGAACGCCAAATCGCTCATATCTGACACCTTTTTATTTTTTGGACTTACGGTTACCGAGATAGCGATTAAAAATATTATTAAGAGGTCTTGTGTAACTTTGGCACCCATTAAGATAGAAATTTCTAATATGTTTCAAAATGCTGCTAGAACGCCAAATCGCTCATATCTGACGCCATTTTATTTTTTGGACTTACGGTTACCGAGATAGCGATTAAAAATATTATTAAGAGGTCTTGTGTAACTTTGGCACCCATTAAGATAGAAATTTCTAATATGTTTCAAAATGCTGCTAGAACGCCAAATCGCTCATATCTGACACCTTTTAATTTTTTGGACTTACGGTTACCGAGATAGCGATTAAAAATATTATTAAGAGGTCTTGTGTAACTTTGGCACCCATTAAGATAGAAATTTCTAATATGTTTCAAAATGCTGCTAGAACGCCAAATCGCTCATATCTGACACCTTTTTATTTTTTGGACTTACGGTTACCGAGATAGCGATTAAAAATATTATTAAGAGGTTTTGTGTAACTTTGGCACCCATTAAGATTGAAATCTCTAATATGTTTCAAAATGCTGCTAGAACGCCAAATCGCTCATATCTGACACCTTTTTATTTTTTGGACTTACGGTTACCGAGATAGCGATTAAAAATATTATTAAGAGGTCTTGTGTAACTTTGGCACCCATTAAGATAGAAATTTCTAATATGTTTCAAAATGCTGCTAGAACGCCAAATCGCTCATATCTGACACCTTTTTATTTTTTGGACTTACGGTTACCGAGATAGCGATTAAAAATATTATTAAGAGGTCTTGTGTAACTTTGGCACCCATTAAGATAGAAATTTCTAATATGTTTCAAAATGCTGCTAGAACGCCAAATCGCTCATATCTGACGCCTTTTTATTTTTTGGACTTACGGTTACCGAGATAGCGATTAAAAATATTATTAAGAGGTCTTGTGTAACTTTGGCACCTATTAAGATAGAAATTTCTAATATGTTTCAAAATGCTGCTAGAACGTCAAGTCGCTCATATCTGACACCTTTTTATTTTTTGGACTTACGGTTACCGAGATAGCGATTAAAAATATTATTAAGAGGTCTTGTGTAACTTTGGCACCCATTAAGATAGAAATTTCTAATATGTTTCAAAATGCTGCTAGAACGCCAAATCGCTCATATCTGACACTTTTTATTTTTTGGACTTACGGTTACCGAGATAGCGATTAAAAATATTATTAAGAGGTCTTGTGTAACTTTGGCACCCATTAAGATAGAAATCTCTAATATGTTTCAAAATGCTGCTAGAACGCCAAATCGCTCATATCTGACACCTTTTTATTTTTTGGACTTACGGTTACCGAGATAGCGATTAAAAATATTATTAAGAGGTCTTGTGTAACTTTGGCACCCATTAAGATAGAAATTTCTAATATGTTTCAAAATGCTGCTAGAACGCCAAATCGCTCATATCTGACACCTTTTTATTTTTTGGACTTACGGTTACCGAGATAGCGATTAAAAATATTATTAAGAGGTCTTGTGTAACTTTGGCACCCATTAAGATAGAAATTTCTAATATGTTTCAAAATGCTGCTAGAACGCCAAATCGCTCATATCTGACGCCATTTTATTTTTTGGACTTACGGTTACCGAGATAGCGATTAAAAATATTATTAAGAGGTCTTGTGTAACTTTGGCACCCATTAAGATAGAAATTTCTAATATGTTTCAAAATGCTGCTAGAACGCCAAATCGCTCATATCTGACACCTTTTAATTTTTTGGACTTACGGTTACCGAGATAGCGATTAAAAATATTATTAAGAGGTCTTGTGTAACTTTGGCACCCATTAAGATAGAAATTTCTAATATGTTTCAAAATGCTGCTAGAACGCCAAATCGCTCATATCTGACACCTTTTTATTTTTTGGACTTACGGTTACCGAGATAGCGATTAAAAATATTATTAAGAGGTTTTGTGTAACTTTGGCACCCATTAAGATTGAAATCTCTAATATGTTTCAAAATGCTGCTAGAACGCCAAATCGCTCATATCTGACACCTTTTTATTTTTTGGACTTACGGTTACCGAGATAGCGATTAAAAATATTATTAAGAGGTCTTGTGTAACTTTGGCACCCATTAAGATAGAAATTTCTAATATGTTTCAAAATGCTGCTAGAACGCCAAATCGCTCATATCTGACACCTTTTTATTCTTTGGACTTACGGTTACCGAGATAGCGATTAAAAATATTATTAAGAGGTCTTGTGTAACTTTGGCACCCATTAAGATAGAAATTTCTAATATGTTTCAAAATGCTGCTATAACGCCAAATCGCTCATATCTGACGCCTTTTTATTTTTTGGACTTACGGTTACCGAGATAGCGATTAAAAATATTATTAAGAGGTCTTGTGTAACTTTGGCACCCATTAAGATAGAAATTTCTAATATGTTTCAAAATGCTGCTAGAACGCCAAATCGCTCATATCTGACGCCTTTTTATTTTTTGGACTTACGGTTACCGAGATAGCGATTAAAAATATTATTAAGAGGTCTTGTGTAACTTTGGCACCCATTAAGATAGAAATTTCTAATATGTTTCAAAATGCTGCTAGAACGTCAAGTCGCTCATATCTGACACCTTTTTATTTTTTGGACTTACGGTTACCGAGATAGCGATTAAAAATATTATTAAGAGGTCTTGTGTAACTTTGGCACCCATTAAGATAGAAATTTCTAATATGTTTCAAAATGCTGCTAGAACGCCAAATCGCTCATATCTGACACCTTTTTATTTTTTGGACTTACGGTTACCGAGATAGCGATTAAAAATATTATTAAGAGGTCTTGTGTAACTTTGGCACCCATTAAGATAGAAATTTCTAATATGTTTCAAAATGCTGCTATAACGCCAAATCGCTCATATCTGACGCCTTTTTATTTTTTGGACTTACGGTTACCGAGATAGCGATTAAAAATATTATTAAGAGGTCTTGTGTAACTTTGGCACCCATTAAGATAGAAATTTCTAATATGTTTCAAAATGCTGCTAGAACGCCAAATCGCTCATATCTGACGCCTTTTTATTTTTTGGACTTACGGTTACCGAGATAGCGATTAAAAATATTATTAAGAGGTCTTGTGTAACTTTGGCACCCATTAAGATAGAAATTTCTAATATGTTTCAAAATGCTGCTAGAACGCCAAATCGCTCATATCTGACGCCTTTTTATTTTTTGGACTTACGGTTACCGAGATAGCGATTAAAAATATTATTAAGAGGTCTTGTGTAACTTTGGCACCTATTAAGATAGAAATTTCTAATATGTTTCAAAATGCTGCTAGAACGTCAAGTCGCTCATATCTGACACCTTTTTATTTTTTGGACTTACGGTTACCGAGATAGCGATTAAAAATATTATTAAGAGGTCTTGTGTAACTTTGGCACCCATTAAGATAGAAATTTCTAATATGTTTCAAAATGCTGCTAGAACGCCAAATCGCTCATATCTGACACTTTTTATTTTTTGGACTTACGGTTACCGAGATAGCGATTAAAAATATTATTAAGAGGTCTTGTGTAACTTTGGCACCCATTAAGATAGAAATCTCTAATATGTTTCAAAATGCTGCTAGAACGCCAAATCGCTCATATCTGACACCTTTTTATTTTTTGGACTTACGGTTACCGAGATAGCGATTAAAAATATTATTAAGAGGTCTTGTGTAACTTTGGCACCCATTAAGATAGAAATTTCTAATATGTTTCAAAATGCTGCTAGAACGCCAAATCGCTCATATCTGACACCTTTTTATTTTTTGGACTTACGGTTACCGAGATAGCGATTAAAAATATTATTAAGAGGTCTTGTGTAACTTTGGCACCCATTAAGATAGAAATTTCTAATATGTTTCAAAATGCTGCTAGAACGCCAAATCGCTCATATCTGACGCCATTTTATTTTTTGGACTTACGGTTACCGAGATAGCGATTAAAAATATTATTAAGAGGTCTTGTGTAACTTTGGCACCCATTAAGATAGAAATTTCTAATATGTTTCAAAATGCTGCTAGAACGCCAAATCGCTCATATCTGACACCTTTTAATTTTTTGGACTTACGGTTACCGAGATAGCGATTAAAAATATTATTAAGAGGTCTTGTGTAACTTTGGCACCCATTAAGATAGAAATTTCTAATATGTTTCAAAATGCTGCTAGAACGCCAAATCGCTCATATCTGACACCTTTTTATTTTTTGGACTTACGGTTACCGAGATAGCGATTAAAAATATTATTAAGAGGTTTTGTGTAACTTTGGCACCCATTAAGATTGAAATCTCTAATATGTTTCAAAATGCTGCTAGAACGCCAAATCGCTCATATCTGACACCTTTTTATTTTTTGGACTTACGGTTACCGAGATAGCGATTAAAAATATTATTAAGAGGTCTTGTGTAACTTTGGCACCCATTAAGATAGAAATTTCTAATATGTTTCAAAATGCTGCTAGAACGCCAAATCGCTCATATCTGACACCTTTTTATTCTTTGGACTTACGGTTACCGAGATAGCGATTAAAAATATTATTAAGAGGTCTTGTGTAACTTTGGCACCCATTAAGATAGAAATTTCTAATATGTTTCAAAATGCTGCTATAACGCCAAATCGCTCATATCTGACGCCCTTTTATTTTTTGGACTTACGGTTACCGAGATAGCGATTAAAAATATTATTAAGAGGTCTTGTGTAACTTTGGCACCCATTAAGATAGAAATTTCTAATATGTTTCAAAATGCTGCTAGAACGCCAAATCGCTCATATCTGACGCCTTTTTATTTTTTGGACTTACGGTTACCGAGATAGCGATTAAAAATATTATTAAGAGGTCTTGTGTAACTTTGGCACCCATTAAGATAGAAATTTCTAATATGTTTCAAAATGCTGCTAGAACGTCAAGTCGCTCATATCTGACACCTTTTTATTTTTTGGACTTACGGTTACCGAGATAGCGATTAAAAATATTATTAAGAGGTCTTGTGTAACTTTGGCACTCATTAAGATAGAAATTTCTAATATGTTTCAAAATGCTGCTAGAACGCCAAATCGCTCATATCTGACACCTTTTTATTTTTTGGACTTACGGTTACCGAGATAGCGATTAAAAATATTATTAAGAGGTCTTGTGTAACTTTGGCACCCATTAAGATAGAAATTTCTAATATGTTTCAAAATGCTGCTAGAACGCCAAATCGCTCATATCTGACGCCTTTTTATTTTTTGGACTTACGGTTACCGAGATAGCGATTAAAATTATTATTAAGAGGTCTTGTGTAACTTTGGCACCCATTAAGATAGAAATTTTTAATATGTTTCAAAATGCTGCTAGAACGCCAAATCGCTCATATCTGACACCTTTTTATTTTTTGGACTTACGGTTACCGAGATAGCGATTAAAAATATTATTAAGAGGTCTTGTGTAACTTTGGCACCCATTAAGATAGAAATTTCTAATATGTTTCAAAATGCTGCTAGAACGCCAAATCGCTCATATCTGACACCTTTTTATTTTTTGGACTTACGGTTACCGAGATAGCGATTAAAAATATTATTAAGAGGTCTTGTGTAACTTTGGCACCCATTAAGATAGAAATTTCTAATATGTTTCAAAATGCTGCTAGAACGCCAAATCGCTCATATCTGACACCTTTTAATTTTTTGGACTTACGGTTACCGAGATAGCGATTAAAAATATTATTAAGAGGTCTTGTGTAACTTTGGCACCCATTAAGATAGAAATTTCTAATATGTTTCAAAATGCTGCTAGAACGCCAAATCGCTCATATCTGACACCTTTTTATTTTTTGGACTTACGGTTACCGAGATAGCGATTAAAAATATTATTAAGAGGTTTTGTGTAACTTTGGCACCCATTAAGATTGAAATTTCTAATATGTTTCAAAATGCTGCTAGAACGCCAAATCGCTCATATCTGACACCTTTTTATTTTTTGGACTTACGGTTACCGAGATAGCGATTAAAAATATTATTAAGAGGTCTTGTGTAACTTTGGCACCCATTAAGATAGAAATTTCTAATA
The DNA here is from genome assembly GCA_036711965.1 of Onthophagus sagittarius. Lineage (NCBI taxonomy): Eukaryota > Metazoa > Arthropoda > Insecta > Coleoptera > Scarabaeidae > Onthophagus > Onthophagus sagittarius. Next base: position 34,520 of record JASERS010000069.1, on the reverse strand, counting down.
TGTTTCAAAATGCTGCTAGAACGCCAAATCGCTCATATCTGACACCTTTTTATTCTTTGGACTTACGGTTACCGAGATAGCGATTAAAAATATTATTAAGAGGTCTTGTGTAACTTTGGCACCCATTAAGATAGAAATTTCTAATATGTTTCAAAATGCTGCTATAACGCCAAATCGCTCATATCTGACGCCTTTTTATTTTTTGGACTTACGGTTACCGAGATAGCGATTAAAAATATTATTAAGAGGTCTTGTGTAACTTTGGCACCCATTAAGATAGAAATTTCTAATATGTTTCAAAATGCTGCTAGAACGCCAAATCGCTCATATCTGACGCCTTTTTATTTTTTGGACTTACGGTTACCGAGATAGCGATTAAAAATATTATTAAGAGGTCTTGTGTAACTTTGGCACCCATTAAGATAGAAATTTCTAATATGTTTCAAAATGCTGCTAGAACGTCAAGTCGCTCATATCTGACACCTTTTTATTTTTTGGACTTACGGTTACCGAGATAGCGATTAAAAATATTATTAAGAGGTCTTGTGTAACTTTGGCACTCATTAAGATAGAAATTTCTAATATGTTTCAAAATGCTGCTAGAACGCCAAATCGCTCATATCTGACACCTTTTTATTTTTTGGACTTACGGTTACCGAGATAGCGATTAAAAATATTATTAAGAGGTCTTGTGTAACTTTGGCACCCATTAAGATAGAAATTTCTAATATGTTTCAAAATGCTGCTAGAACGCCAAATCGCTCATATCTGACGCCTTTTTATTTTTTGGACTTACGGTTACCGAGATAGCGATTAAAATTATTATTAAGAGGTCTTGTGTAACTTTGGCACCCATTAAGATAGAAATTTTTAATATGTTTCAAAATGCTGCTAGAACGCCAAATCGCTCATATCTGACACCTTTTTATTTTTTGGACTTACGGTTACCGAGATAGCGATTAAAAATATTATTAAGAGGTCTTGTGTAACTTTGGCACCCATTAAGATAGAAATTTCTGATATGTTTCAAAATGCTGCTAGAACGCCAAATCGCTCATATCTGACACCTTTTTATTTTTTGGACTTACGGTTACCGAGATAGCGATTAAAAATATTATTAAGAGGTCTTGTGTAACTTTGGCACCCATTAAGATAGAAATTTCTAATATGTTTCAAAATGCTGCTAGAACGCCAAATCGCTCATATCTGACACCTTTTTATTTTTTGGACTTACGGTTACCGAGATAGCGATTAAAATTATTATTAAGAGGTCTTGTGTAACTTTGGCACCCATTAAGATAGAAATTTTTAATATGTTTCAAAATGCTGCTAGAACGCCAAATCGCTCATATCTGACACCTTTTTATTTTTTGGACTTACGGTTACCGAGATAGCGATTAAAAATATTATTAAGAGGTCTTGTGTAACTTTGGCACCCATTAAGATAGAAATTTCTAATATGTTTCAAAATGCTGCTAGAACGCCAAATCGCTCATATCTGACACCTTTTTATTTTTTGGACTTACGGTTACCGAGATAGCGATTAAAAATATTATTAAGAGGTCTTGTGTAACTTTGGCACCCATTAAGATAGAAATTTCTAATATGTTTCAAAATGCTGCTAGAACGCCAAATCGCTCATATCTGACACCTTTTTATTTTTTGGACTTACGGTTACCGAGATAGCGATTAAAAATATTATTAAGAGGTCTTGTGTAACTTTGGCACCCATTAAGATAGAAATTTCTAATATGTTTCAAAATGCTGCTAGAACGCCAAATCGCTCATATCTGACGCCTTTTTATTTTTTGGACTTACGGTTACCGAGATAGCGATTAAAATTATTATTAAGAGGTCTTGTGTAACTTTGGCACCCATTAAGATAGAAATTTTTAATATGTTTCAAAATGCTGCTAGAACGCCAAATCGCTCATATCTGACACCTTTTTATTCTTTGGACTTACGGTTACCGAGATAGCGATTAAAAATATTATTAAGAGGTCTTGTGTAACTTTGGCAACCATTAAGATAGAAATTTCTAATATGTTTCAAAATGCTGCTATAACGCCAAATCGCTCATATCTGACGCCTTTTTATTTTTTGGACTTACGGTTACCGAGATAGCGATTAAAAATATTATTAAGAGGTCTTGTGTAACTTTGGCACCCATTAAGATAGAAATTTCTAATATGTTTCAAAATGCTGCTAGAACGCCAAATCGCTCATATCTGACGCCTTTTTATTTTTTGGACTTACGGTTACCGAGATAGCGATTAAAAATATTATTAAGAGGTCTTGTGTAACTTTGGCACCCATTAAGATAGAAATTTCTAATATGTTTCAAAATGCTGCTAGAACGTCAAGTCGCTCATATCTGACACCTTTTTATTTTTTGGACTTACGGTTACCGAGATAGCGATTAAAAATATTATTAAGAGGTCTTGTGTAACTTTGGCACTCATTAAGATAGAAATTTCTAATATGTTTCAAAATGCTGCTAGAACGCCAAATCGCTCATATCTGACACCTTTTTATTTTTTGGACTTACGGTTACCGAGATAGCGATTAAAAATATTATTAAGAGGTCTTGTGTAACTTTGGCACCCATTAAGATAGAAATTTCTAATATGTTTCAAAATGCTGCTAGAACGCCAAATCGCTCATATCTGACGCCTTTTTATTTTTTGGACTTACGGTTACCGAGATAGCGATTAAAATTATTATTAAGAGGTCTTGTGTAACTTTGGCACCCATTAAGATAGAAATTTTTAATATGTTTCAAAATGCTGCTAGAACGCCAAATCGCTCATATCTGACACCTTTTTATTTTTTGGACTTACGGTTACCGAGATAGCGATTAAAAATATTATTAAGAGGTCTTGTGTAACTTTGGCACCCATTAAGATAGAAATTTCTAATATGTTTCAAAATGCTGCTAGAACGCCAAATCGCTCATATCTGACACCTTTTTATTTTTTGGACTTACGGTTACCGAGATAGCGATTAAAAATATTATTAAGAGGTCTTGTGTAACTTTGGCACCCATTAAGATAGAAATTTCTAATATGTTTCAAAATGCTGCTAGAACGCCAAATCGCTCATATCTGACACCTTTTAATTTTTTGGACTTACGGTTACCGAGATAGCGATTAAAAATATTATTAAGAGGTCTTGTGTAACTTTGGCACCCATTAAGATAGAAATTTCTAATATGTTTCAAAATGCTGCTAGAACGCCAAATCGCTCATATCTGACACCTTTTTATTTTTTGGACTTACGGTTACCGAGATAGCGATTAAAAATATTATTAAGAGGTCTTGTGTAACTTTGGCACCCATTAAGATAGAAATTTCTAATATGTTTCAAAATGCTGCTAGAACGCCAAATCGCTCATATCTGACACCTTTTTATTCTTTGGACTTACGGTTACCGAGATAGCGATTAAAAATATTATTAAGAGGTCTTGTGTAACTTTGGCACCCATTAAGATAGAAATTTCTAATATGTTTCAAAATGCTGCTATAACGCCAAATCGCTCATATCTGACGCCTTTTTATTTTTTGGACTTACGGTTACCGAGATAGCGATTAAAAATATTATTAAGAGGTCTTGTGTAACTTTGGCACCCATTAAGATAGAAATTTCTAATATGTTTCAAAATGCTGCTAGAACGCCAAATCGCTCATATCTGACACATTTTTATTTTTTGGACTTACGGTTAACGAGATAGCGATTAAAAATATTATTAAGAGGTCTTGTGTAACTTTGGCACCCATTAAGATAGAAATTTCTAATATGTTTCAAAATGCTGCTAGAACGCCAAATCGCTCATATCTGACACCTTTTTATTTTTTGGACTTACGGTTACCGAGATAGCGATTAAAAATATTATTAAGAGGTCTTGTGTAACTTTGGCACCCATTAAGATAGAAATTTCTAATATGTTTCAAAATGCTGCTAGAACGCCAAATCGCACATATCTGACACCTTTTTATTTTTTGGACTTACGGTTACCGAGATAGCGATTAAAAATATTATTAAGAGGTCTTGTGTAACTTTGGCACCCATTAAGATAGAAATTTCTAATATGTTTCAAAATGCTGCTAGAACGCCAAATCGCTCATATCTGACGCCTTTTTATTTTTTGGACTTACTGTTACCGAGATAGCGATTAAAAATATTATTAAGAGGTCTTGTGTAACTTTGGCACCCATTAAGATAGAAATTTCTAATATGTTTCAAAATGCTGCTAGAACGCCAAATCGCTCATATCTGACGCCTTTTTATTTTTTGGACTTACGGTTACCGAGATAGCGATTAAAAATATTATTAAGAGGTCTTGTGTAACTTTGGCACCCATTAAGATAGAAATTTCTAATATGTTTCAAAATGCTGCTAGAACGCCAAATCGCACATATCTGACACCTTTTTATTTTTTGGACTTACGGTTACCGAGATAGCGATTAAAAATATTATTAAGAGGTCTTGTGTAACTTTGGCACCCATTAAGATAGAAATTTCTAATATGTTTCAAAATGCTGCTAGAACGCCAAATCGCTCATATCTGACGCCTTTTTATTTTTTGGACTTACTGTTACCGAGATAGCGATTAAAAATATTATTAAGAGGTCTTGTGTAACTTTGGCACCCATTAAGATAGAAATTTCTAATATGTTTCAAAATGCTGCTAGAACGCCAAATCGCTCATATCTGACGCCTTTTTATTTTTTGGACTTACGGTTACCGAGATAGCGATTAAAAATATTATTAAGAGGTCTTGTGTAACTTTGGCACCCATTAAGATAGAAATTTCTAATATGTTTCAAAATGCTGCTAGAACGCCAAATCGCTCATATCTGACACCTTTTTATTTTTTGGACTTACGGTTACCGAGATAGCGATTAAAAATATTATTAAGAGGTCTTGTGTAACTTTGGCACCCATTAAGATAGAAATTTCTAATATGTTTCAAAATGCTGCTAGAACGCCAAATCGCTCATATCTGACACCTTTTTATTTTTTGGACTTACGGTTACTGAGATAGCGATTAAAAATATTATTAAGAGGTCTTGTGTAACTTTGGCACCCATTAAGATAGAAATTTCTAATATGTTTCAAAATGCTGCTAGAACGCCAAATCGCTCATATCTGACACCTTTTTATTTTTTGGACTTACGGTTACCGAGATAGCGATTAAAAATATTATTAAGAGGTCTTGTGTAACTTTGGCACCCATTAAGATAGAAATTTCTAATATGTTTCAAAATGCTGCTAGAACGCCAAATCGCTCATATCTGACACCTTTTTATTTTTTGGACTTACGGTTACCGAGATAGCGATTAAAAATATTATTAAGAGGTCTTGTGTAACTTTGGCACCCATTAAGATAGAAATTTCTAATATGTTTCAAAATGCTGCTTGAACGCCAAATCGCTCATATCTGACACCTTTTTATTTTTTGGACTTACGGTTACCGAGATAGCGATTAAAAATATTATTAAGAGGTCTTGTGTAACTTTGGCACCCATTAAGATAGAAATTTCTAATATGTTTCAAAATGCTGCTAGAACGCCAAATCGCTCATATCTGACACCTTTTTATTTTTTGGACTTACGGTTACCGAGATAGCGATTAAAAATATTATTAAGAGGTCTTGTGTAACTTTGGCACCCATTAAGATAGAAATTTCTAATATGTTTCAAAATGCTGCTAGAACGCCAAATCGCTCATATCTGACACCTTTTTATTTTTTGGACTTACGGTTACCGAGATAGCGATTAAAAATATTATTAAGAGGTCTTGTTAACTTTGGCACCCATTAAGATAGAAATTTCTAATATGTTTCAAAATGCTGCTAGAACGCCAAATCGCTCATATCTGACACATTTTTATTTTTTGGACTTACGGTTAACGAGATAGCGATTAAAAATATTATTAAGAGGTCTTGTGTAACTTTGGCACCCATTAAGATAGAAATTTCTAATATGTTTCAAAATGCTGCTAGAACGCCAAATCGCTCATATCTGACACCTTTTTATTTTTTGGACTTACGGTTACCGAGATAGCGATTAAAAATATTATTAAGAGGTCTTGTGTAACTTTGGCACCCATTAAGATAGAAATTTCTAATATGTTTCAAAATGCTGCTAGAACGCCAAATCGCTCATATCTGACGCCTTTTTATTTTTTGGACTTACGGTTACCGAGATAGCGATTAAAAATATTATTAAGAGGTCTTGTGTAACTTTGGCACCCATTAAGATAGAAATTTCTAATATGTTTCAAAATGCTGCTAGAACGCCAAATCGCTCATATCTGACGCCTTTTTATTTTTTGGACTTACGGTTACCGAGATAGCGATTAAAAATATTATTAAGAGGTCTTGTGTAACTTTGGCACCCATTAAGATAGAAATTTCTAATATGTTTCAAAATGCTGCTAGAACGCCAAATCGCTCATATCTGACACCTTTTTATTTTTTGGACTTACGGTTACCGAGATAGCGATTAAAAATATTATTAAGAGGTCTTGTGTAACTTTGGCACCCATTAAGATAGAAATTTCTAATATGTTTCAAAATGCTGCTAGAACGCCAAATCGCTCATATCTGACGCCTTTTTATTTTTTGGACTTACGGTTACCGAGATAGCGATTAAAAATATTATTAAGAGGTCTTGTGTAACTTTGGCACCCATTAAGATAGAAATTTCTAATATGTTTCAAAATGCTGCTAGAACGCCAAATCGCTCATATCTGACACCTTTTTATTTTTTGGACTTACGGTTACCGAGATAGCGATTAAAAATATTATTAAGAGGTCTTGTGTAACTTTGGCACCCATTAAGATAGAAATTTCTAATATGTTTCAAAATGCTGCTAGAACGCCAAATCGCTCATATCTGACACCTTTTTATTTTTTGGACTTACGGTTACCGAGATAGCGATTAAAAATATTATTAAGAGGTCTTGTGTAACTTTGGCACCCATTAAGATAGAAATTTCTAATATGTTTCAAAATGCTGCTAGAACGCCAAATCGCTCATATCTGACACCTTTTTATTTTTTGGACTTACGGTTACCGAGATAGCGATTAAAAATATTATTAAGAGGTCTTGTGTAACTTTGGCACCCATTAAGATAGAAATTTCTAATATGTTTCAAAATGCTGCTAGAACGCCAAATCGCTCATATCTGACACCTTTTTATTTTTTGGACTTACGGTTACCGAGATAGCGATTAAAAATATTATTAAGAGGTCTTGTGTAACTTTGGCACCCATTAAGATAGAAATTTCTAATATGTTTCAAAATGCTGCTAGAACGCCAAATCGCTCATATCTGACACCTTTTTATTTTTTGGACTTACGGTTACCGAGATAGCGATTAAAAATATTATTAAGAGGTCTTGTGTAACTTTGGCACCCATTAAGATAGAAATTTCTAATATGTTTCAAAATGCTGCTAGAACGCCAAATCGCTCATATCTGACACCTTTTTATTTTTTGGACTTACGGTTACCGAGATAGCGATTAAAAATATTATTAAGAGGTCTTGTGTAACTTTGGCACCCATTAAGATAGAAATTTCTAATATGTTTCAAAATGCTGCTTGAACGCCAAATCGCTCATATCTGACACCTTTTTATTTTTTGGACTTACGGTTACCGAGATAGCGATTAAAAATATTATTAAGAGGTCTTGTGTAACTTTGGCACCCATTAAGATAGAAATTTCTAATATGTTTCAAAATGCTGCTAGAACGCCAAATCGCTCATATCTGACACCTTTTTATTTTTTGGACTTACGGTTACCGAGATAGCGATTAAAAATATTATTAAGAGGTCTTGTGTAACTTTGGCACCCATTAAGATAGAAATTTCTAATATGTTTCAAAATGCTGCTAGAACGCCAAATCGCTCATATCTGACACCTTTTTATTTTTTGGACTTACGGTTACCGAGATAGCGATTAAAAATATTATTAAGAGGTCTTGTTAACTTTGGCACCCATTAAGATAGAAATTTCTAATATGTTTCAAAATGCTGCTAGAACGCCAAATCGCTCATATCTGACACATTTTTATTTTTTGGACTTACGGTTAACGAGATAGCGATTAAAAATATTATTAAGAGGTCTTGTGTAACTTTGGCACCCATTAAGATAGAAATTTCTAATATGTTTCAAAATGCTGCTAGAACGCCAAATCGCTCATATCTGACACCTTTTTATTTTTTGGACTTACGGTTACCGAGATAGCGATTAAAAATATTATTAAGAGGTCTTGTGTAACTTTGGCACCCATTAAGATAGAAATTTCTAATATGTTTCAAAATGCTGCTAGAACGCCAAATCGCTCATATCTGACGCCTTTTTATTTTTTGGACTTACGGTTACCGAGATAGCGATTAAAAATATTATTAAGAGGTCTTGTGTAACTTTGGCACCCATTAAGATAGAAATTTCTAATATGTTTCAAAATGCTGCTAGAACGCCAAATCGCTCATATCTGACGCCTTTTTATTTTTTGGACTTACGGTTACTGAGATAGCGATTAAAAATATTATTAAGAGGTCTTGTGTAACTTTGGCACCCATTAAGATAGAAATTTCTAATATGTTTCAAAATGCTGCTAGAACGTTTATTCATTTCCCACTGAACAGTACGAACTTTTACCGCAACCCGTTTTTCGACGCGCGAGACGAATAATACCAATGTAACGCACGGCACATTATTAACCCGAACCGACCCGTAAATATTATACAGTCGTTCGTTGCCGTCCGTTGCCGCCCGTTGTGGCACGTCGTTGCATCGGAGTGCAACCCACGGTAACTCACGGCAACTCGGGGCAAATCAGGGCAACTCATGGCAAATCTAAACGACAAATTGGTGAAATCCGTTTTTCGTTTGTGTTTAAACTCGAATCGTCGAGATATGAAAGAATTTTAACAATTCATTTTTTTCATTTCCCACTGAACAGTACGAACTTTCTCGTAGAAATTCAATTTTATTCATCTCCCACTGAACAGTACGAACTTTGTCGTAGAAATCCAATTTTATTCATCTCCCACTGAACAGTACGAACTTTGTCGTAGAAATCCAATTTTATTCATTTCCCACTGAACAGTACGAACTTTTACCGCAACCCGTTTTTCGACGCGCGAGACGAATAATACCAATGTAACGCACGGCACATTATTAACCCGAACCGACCCGTAAATATTCTACAGTCGTTCGTTGCCGTCCGTTGCCGCCCGTTGTGGCACGTCGTTGCATCGGAGTGCAACCCACGGTAACTCACGGCAACTCGGGGCAAATCAGGGCAACTCATGGCAAATCTAAACGACAAATTGGTGAAATCCGTTTTTCGTTTGTGTTTAAACTCGAATCGTCGAGATATGAAAGAATTTTAACAATTCATTTTTTTCATTTCCCACTGAACAGTACGAACTTTCTCGTAGAAATTCAATTTTATTCATCTCCCACTGAACAGTACGAACTTTTACCGCAACCCGTTTTTCGACGCGTGAGACGAATAATACCAATGTAACGCACGGCACATTATTAACCCGAACCGACCCGTAAATATTCTACAGTCGTTCGTTGCCGTCCGTTGCCGCCCGTTGTGGCACGTCGTTGCATCGGAGTGCAACCCACGGTAACTCACGGCAACTCGGGGCAAATAAGGGCAACTCATGGCAAATCTAAACGACAAATTGGTGAAATCCGTTTTTCGTTTGTGTTTAAACTCGAATCGTCGAGATATGAAAGAATTTTAACAATTCATTTTTTTCATTTCCCACTGAACAGTACGAACTTTCTCGTAGAAATTCAATTTTATTCATCTCCCACTGAACAGTACGAACTTTGTCGTAGAAATCCAATTTTATTCATTTCCCACTGAACAGTACGAACTTTTACCGCAACCCGTTTTTCGACGCGCGAGACGAATAATACCAATGTAACGCACGGCACATTATTAACCCGAACCGACCCGTAAATATTCTACAGTCGTTCGTTGCCGTCCGTTGCCGCCCGTTGTGGCACGTCGTTGCATCGGAGTGCAACCCACGGTAACTCACGGCAACTCGGGGCAAATCAGGGCAACTCATGGCAAATCTAAACGACAAATTGGTGAAATCCGTTTTTCGTTTGTGTTTAAAGTCGAATCGTCGAGATATGAAAGAATTTTAACAATTCATTTTTTTCATTTCCCACTGAACAGTACGAACTTTCTCGTAGAAATTCAATTTTTTTCATCTCCCACTGAACAGTACGAACTTTGTCGTAGAAATCCAATTTTATTCATTTCCCACTGAACAGTACGAACTTTTACCGCAACCCGTTTTTCGACGCGCGAGACGAATAATACCAATGTAACGCACGGCACATTATTAACCCGAACCGACCCGTAAATATTCTACAGTCGTTCGTTGCCGTCCGTTGCCGCCCGTTGTGGCACGTCGTTGCATCGGAGTGCAACCCACGGTAACTCACGGCAACTCGGGGCAAATCAGGGCAACTCATGGCAAATCTAAACGACAAATTGGTGAAATCCGTTTTTCGTTTGTGTTTAAACTCGAATCGTCGAGATATGAAAGAATTTTAACAATTCATTTTTTTCATTTCCCACTGAACAGTACGAACTTTCTCGTAGAAATTCAATTTTATTCATCTCCCACTGAACAGTACGAACTTTGTCGTAGAAATCCAATTTTATTCATTTCCCACTGAACAGTACGAACTTTTACCGCAACCCGTTTTTCGACGCGCGAGACGAATAATACCAATGTAACGCACGGCACATTATTAACCCGAACCGACCCGTAAATATTCTACAGTCGTTCGTTGCCGTCCGTTGCCGCCCGTTGTGGCACGTCGTTGCATCGGAGTGCAACCCACGGTAACTCACGGCAACTCGGGGCAAATCAGGGCAACTCATGGCAAATCTAAACGACAAATTGGTGAAATCCGTTTTTCGTTTGTGTTTAAACTCGAATCGTCGAGATATGAAAGAATTTTAACAATTCATTTTTTTCATTTCCCACTGAACAGTTCGAACTTTCTCGTAGAAATTCAATTTTATTCATCTCCCACTGAACAGTACGAACTTTGTCGTAGAAATCCAATTTTATTCATTTCCCACTGAACAGTACGAACTTTTACCGCAACCCGTTTTTCGACGCGCGAGACGAATAATACCAATGTAACGCACGGCACATTATTAACCCGAACCGACCCGTAAATATTCTACAGTCGTTCGTTGCCGTCCGTTGCCGCCCGTTGTGGCACGTCGTTGCATCGGAGTGCAACCCACGGTAACTCACGGCAACTCGGGGCAAATCAGGGCAACTCATGGCAAATCTAAACGACAAATTGGTGAAATCCGTTTTTCGTTTGTGTTTAAACTCGAATCGTCGAGATATGAAAGAATTTTAACAATTCATTTTTTTCATTTCCCACTGAACAGTACGAACTTTCTCGTAGAAATTCAATTTTTTTCATCTCCCACTGAACAGTACGAACTTTGTCGTAGAAATCCAATTTTATTCATTTCCCACTGAACAGTACGAACTTTTACCGCAACCCGTTTTTCGACGCGCGAGACGAATAATACCAATGTAACGCACGGCACATTATTAACCCGAACCGACCCGTAAATATTCTACAGTCGTTCGTTGCCGTCCGTTGCCGCCCGTTGTGGCACGTCGTTGCATCGGAGTGCAACCCACGGTAACTCACGGCAACTCGTGGCAAATCAGGGCAACTCATGGCAAATCTAAACGACAAATTGGTAAAATCCGTTTTTCGTTTGTGTTTAAACTCGAATCGTCGAGATATGAAAGAATTTTAACAATTCATTTTTTTCATTTCCCACTGAACAGTACGAACTTTCTCGTAGAAATTCAATTTTATTCATCTCCCACTGAACAGTACGAACTTTGTCGTAGAAATCCAATTTTATTCATTTCCCACTGAACGGTACGAACTTTTACCGCAACCCGTTTTTCGACGCGCGAGACGAATAATACCAATGTAACGCACGGCACATTATTAACCCGAACCGACCCGTAAATATTCTACAGTCGTTCGTTGCCGTCCGTTGCCGCCCGTTGTGGCACGTCGTTGCATCGGAGTGCAACCCACGGTAACTCACGGCAACTCGGGGCAAATCAGGGCAACTCATGGCAAATCTAAACGACAAATTGGTGAAATCCGTTTTTCGTTTGTGTTTAAACTCGAATCGTCGAGATATGAAAGAATTTTAACAATTCATTTTTTTCATTTCCCACTGAACAGTACGAACTTTCTCGTAGAAATTCAATTTTATTCATCTCCCACTGAACAGTACGAACTTTGTCGTAGAAATCCAATTTTATTCATTTCCCACTGAACAGTACGAACTTTTACCGCAACCCGTTTTTCGACGCGCGAGACGAATAATACCAATGTAACGCACGGCACATTATTAACCCGAACCGACCCGTAAATATTCTACAGTCGTTCGTTGCCGTCCGTTGCCGCCCGTTGTGGCACGTCGTTGCATCGGAGTGCAACCCACGGTAACTCACGGCAACTCGGGGCAAATCAGGGCAACTCATGGCAAATCTAAACGACAAATTGGTGAAATCCGTTTTTCGTTTGTGTTTAAACTCGAATCGTCGAGATATGAAAGAATTTTAACAATTCATTTTTTTCATTTCCCACTGAACAGTACGAACTTTCTCGTAGAAATTCAATTTTATTCATCTCCCACTGAACAGTACGAACTTTGTCGTAGAAATCCAATTTTATTCATTTCCCACTGAACAGTACGAACTTTTACCGCAACCCGTTTTTCGACGCGCGAGACGAATAATACCAATGTAACGCACGGCACATTATTAACCCGAACCGACCCGTAAATATTCTACAGTAGTTCGTTGCCGTCCGTTGCCGCCCGTTGTGGCACGTCGTTGCATCGGAGTGCAACCCACGGTAACTCACGGCAACTCGGGGCAAATCAGGGCAACTCATGGCAAATCTAAACGACAAATTGGTGAAATCCGTTTTTCGTTTGTGTTTAAACTCGAATCGTCGAGATATGAAAGAATTTTAACAATTCATTTTTTTCATTTCCCACTGAACAGTACGAACTTTCTCGTAGAAATTCAATTTTATTCATCTCCCACTGAACAGTACGAACTTTGTCGTAGAAATCCAATTTTATTCATTTCCCACTGAACAGTACGAACTTTTACCGCAACCCGTTTTTCGACGCGCGAGACGAATAATACCAATGTAACGCACGGCACATTATTAACCCGAACCGACCCGTAAATATTCTACAGTCGTTCGTTGCCGTCCGTTGCCGCCCGTTGTGGCACGTCGTTGCATCGGAGTGCAACCCACGGTAACTCACGGCAACTCGGGGCAAATCAGGGCAACTCATGGCAAATCTAAACGACAAATTGGTGAAATCCGTTTTTCGTTTGTGTTTAAACTCGAATCGTCGAGATATGAAAGAATTTTAACAATTCATTTTTTTCATTTCCCACTGAACAGTACGAACTTTCTCGTAGAAATTCAATTTTATTCATCTCCCACTGAACAGTACGAACTTTGTCGTAGAAATCCAATTTTATTCATTTCCCACTGAACAGTACGAACTTTTACCGCAACCCGTTTTTCGACGCGCGAGACGAATAATATAAATGTAACGCACGGCACATTATTAACCCGAACCGACCCGTAAATATTCTACAGTCGTAGTTGCCGTCCGTTGCCGCCCGTTGTGGCACGTCGTTGCATCGGTGTGCAACCCACGGTAACTCACGGCAACTCGGGGCGAATCAGGGCAACTCATGGCAAATCTAAACGACAAATTGGTGAAATCCGTTTTTCGTTAGTGTTTAAACTCGAATCGTCGAGGTATGAAAGAATTTTAACAATTCATTTTTTTCAATTCCCACTGAACAGTACGAACTTTCTCGTAGAAATTCAATTTTATTCATCTCCCACTGAACAGTACGAACTTTGTCGTAGAAATCCAATTTTATTCATTTCCCACTGAACAGTACGAACTTTTACCGCAACCCGTTTTTCGACGCGCGAGACGAATAATACCAATGTAACGCACGGCACATTATTAACCCGAACCGACCCGTAAATATTCTACAGTCGTTCGTTGCCGTCCGTTTCCGCCCTTTGTGGCACGTCGTTGCATCGGAGTGCAACCCACGGTAACTCACGGCAACTCGGGGCAAATCAGGGCAACTCATGGCAAATCTAAACGACAAATTGGTGAAATCCGTTTTTCGTTTGTGTTTAAACTCGAATCGTCGAGATATGAAAGAATTTTAACAATTCATTTTTTTCATTTCCTACTGAACAGTTCGAACTTTCTCGTAGAAATTCAATTTTATTCATCTCCCACTGAACAGTACGAACTTTGTCGTAGAAATCCAATTTTATTCATTTCCCACTGAACAGTACGAACTTTTACCGCAACCCGTTTTTCGACGCGCGAGACGAATAATACCAATGTAACGCACGGCACATTATTAACCCGAACCGACCCGTAAATATTCTACAGTCGTTCGTTGCCGTCCGTTGCCGCCCGTTGTGGCACGTCGTTGCATCGGTGTGCAACCCACGGTAACTCACGGCAACTCGGGGCAAATCAGGGCAACTCATGGCAAATCTAAACGACAAATTGGTGAAATCCGTTTTTCGTTTGTGTTTAAACTCGAATCGTCGAGATATGAAAGAATTTTAACAATTCATTTTTTTCATTTCCCACTGAACAGTACGAACTTTCTCGTAGAAATTCAATTTTATTCATCTCCCACTGAACAGTACGAACTTTGTCGTAGAAATCCAATTTTATTCATTTCCCACTGAACAGTACGAACTTTTACCGCTACCCGTTTTTCGACGCGCGAGACGAATAATATAAATGTAACGCACGGCACATTATTAACCCGAACCGACCCGTAAATATTCTACAGTCGTTCGTTGCCGTCCGTTGCCGCCCGTTGTGGCACGTCGTTGCATCGGTGTGCAACCCACGGTAACTCACGGCAACTCGGGGCAAATCAGGGCAACTCATGGCAAATCTAAACGACAAATTGGTGAAATCCGTTTTTCGTTTGTGTTTAAACTCGAATCGTCGAGATATGAAAGAATTTTAACAATTCATTTTTTTCATTTCCCACTGAACAGTACGAACTTTCTCGTAGAAATTCAATTTTATTCATCTCCCACTGAACAGTACGAACTTTGTCGTAGAAATCCAATTTTATTCATTTCCCACTGAACAGTACGAACTTTTACCGCAACCCGTATTTCGACGCGCGAGACGAATAATACCAATGTAACGCACGGCACATTATTAACCCGAACCGACCCGTAAATATTCTACAGTCGTTCGTTGCCGTCCGTTGCCGCCCGTTGTGGCACGTCGTTGCATCGGAGTGCAACCCACGGTAACTCACGGCAACTCGGGGCAAATCAGGGCAACTCATGGCAAATCTAAACGACAAATTGGTGAAATCCGTTTTTCGTTTGTGTTTAAACTCGAATCGTCGAGATATGAAAGAATTTTAACAATTCATTTTTTTCATTTCCCACTGAACAGTACGAACTTTCTCGTAGAAATTCAATTTTATTCATCTCCCACTGAACAGTACGAACTTTGTCGTAGAAATCCAATTTTATTCATTTCCCACTGAACAGTACGCCAAATCGCTCATATCTGACGCCTTTTTATTTTTTGGACTAACGGTTACCGAGATAGCGATTAAAAATATTATTAAGAGGTCTTGTGTAACTTTGGCACCCATTAAGATAGAAATTTCTAATATGTTTCAAAATGCTGCTAGAACGCCAAATCGCTCATATCTGACACCTTTTTATTTTTTGGACTTACGGTTACCGAGATAGCGATTAAAAATATTATTAAGAGGTCTTGTGTAACTTTGGCACCCATTAAGATAGAAATTTCTAATATGTTTCAAAATGCTGCTAGAACGCCAAATCGCTCATATCTGACGCCTTTTTATTTTTTGGACTTACGGTTACCGAGATAGCGATTAAAAATATTATTAAGAGGTCTTGTGTAACTTTGGCACCCATTAAGATAGAAATTTCTAATATGTTTCAAAATGCTGCTAGAACGCCAAATCGCTCATATCTGACGCCTTTTTATTTTTTGGACTTACGGTTACCGAGATAGCGATTAAAAATATTATTAAGAGGTCTTGTGTAACTTTGGTACCCATTAAGATAGAAATTTCTAATATGTTTCAAAATGCTGCTAGAACGCCAAATCGCTCATATCTGACGCCTTTTTATTTTTTGGACTTACGGTTACCGAGATAGCGATTAAAAATATTATTAAGAGGTCTTGTGTAACTTTGGCACCCATTAAGATAGAAATTTCTAATATGTTTCAAAATGCTGCTAGAACGCCAAATCGCTCATAGCTGACACCTTTTTATTTTTTGGACTTACGGTTACCGAGATAGCGATTAAAAATATTATTAAGAGGTCTTGTGTAACTTTGGCACCCATTAAGATAGAAATTTCTAATATGTTTCAAAATGCTGCTAGAACGCCAAATCGCTCATATCTGACACCTTTTTATTTTTTGGACTTACGGTTACCGAGATAGCGATTAAAAATATTATTAAGAGGTCTTGTGTAACTTTGGCACCCATTAAGATAGAAATTTCTAATATGTTTCAAAATGCTGCTAGAACGCCAAATCGCTCATATCTGACACCTTTTTATTTTTTGGACTTACGGTTACCGAGATAGCGATTAAAAATATTATTAAGAGGTCTTGTGTAACTTTGGCACCCATTAAGATAGAAATTTCTAATATGTTTCAAAATGCTGCTAGAACGCCAAATCGCTCATATCTGACACCTTTTTATTTTTTGGGCTTACGGTTACCGAGATAGCGATTAAAAATATTATTAAGAGGTCTTGTGTAACTTTGGCACCCATTAAGATAGAAATTTCTAATATGTTTCAAAATGCTGCTAGAACGCCAAATCGCTCATATCTGACACCTTTTTATTTTTTGGACTTACGGTTACCGAGATAGCGATTAAAAATATTATTAAGAGGTCTTGTGTAACTTTGGCACCCATTAAGATAGAAATTTCTAATATGTTTCAAAATGCTGCTAGAACGCCAAATCGCTCATATCTGACACCTTTTTATTTTTTGGACTTACGGTTACCGAGATAGCGATTAAAAATATTATTAAGAGGTCTTGTGTAACTTTGGCACCCATTAAGATAGAAATTTCTAATATGTTTCAAAATGCTGCTAGAACGCCAAATCGCTCATATCTGACGCCTTTTTATTTTTTGGACTTACGGTTACCGAGATAGCGATTAAAAATATTATTAAGAGGTCTTGTGTAACTTTGGCACCCATTAAGATAGAAATTTCTAATATGTTTCAAAATGCTGCTAGAACGCCAAATCGCTCATATATGACACCTTTTTATTTTTTGGACTTACGGTTACCGAGATAGCGATTAAAAATATTATTAAGAGGTCTTGTGTAACTTTGGCACCCATTAAGATAGAAATTTCTAATATGTTTCAAAATGCTGCTAGAACGCCAAATCGCTCATATCTGACGCCTTTTTATTTTTTGGACTTACGGTTACCGAGATAGCGATTAAAAATATTATTAAGAGGTTTTGTGTAACTTTGGCACCCATTAAGATAGAAATTTCTAATATGTTTCAAAATGCTGCTAGAACGCCAAATCGCTCATATCTGACACCTTTTTATTTTTTGGACTTACGGTTACCGAGATAGCGATTAAAAATATTATTAAGAGGTCTTGTGTAACTTTGGCACCCATTAAGATAGAAATTTCTAATATGTTTCAAAATGCTGCTAGAACGCCAAATCGCTCATATCTGACGCCATTTTATTTTTTGGACTTACGGTTACCGAGATAGCGATTAAAAATATTATTAAGAGGTCTTGTGTAACTTTGGCACCCATTAAGATAGAAATTTCTAATATGTTTCAAAATGCTGCTAGAACGCCAAATCGCTCATATCTGACACCTTTTTATTTTTTGGACTTACGGTTACCGAGATAGCGATTAAAAATATTATTAAGAGGTCTTGTGTAACTTTGGCACCTATTAAGATAGAAATTTCTAATATGTTTCAAAATGCTGCTAGAACGCCAAATCGCTCATATCTGACGCCTTTTTATTTTTTGGACTTACGGTTACCGAGATAGCGATTAAAAATATTATTAAGAGGTCTTGTGTAACTTTGGCACCCATTAAGATAGAAATTTCTAATATGTTTCAAAATGCTGCTAGAACGCCAAATCGCTCATATCTGACACCTTTTTATTTTTTGGACTTACGGTTACCGAGATAGCGATTAAAAATATTATTAAGAGGTCTTGTGTAACTTTGGCACCCATTAAGATAGAAATTTCTAATATGTTTCAAAATGCTGCTAGAACGCCAAATCGCTCATATCTGACGCCTTTTTATTTTTTGGACTTACGGTTACCGAGATAGCGATTAAAAATATTATTAAGAGGTCTTGTGTAACTTTGGCACCCATTAAGATAGAAATTTCTAATATGTTTCAAAATGCTGCTAGAACGCCAAATCGCTCATATCTGACGCCTTTTTATTTTTTGGACTTACGGTTACCGAGATAGCGATTAAAAATGTTATTAAGAGGTCTTGTGTAACTTTGGCACCCATTGAGATAGAAATTTCTAATATGTTTCAAAATGCTGCTAGAACGCCAAATCGCTCATATCTGACGCCTTTTTATTTTTTGGACTTACGGTTACCGAGATAGCGATTAAAAATATTATTAAGAGGTCTTGTGTAACTTTGGCACCCATTAAGATAGAAATTTCTAATATGTTTCAAAATGCTGCTAGAACGCCAAATCGCTCATATCTGACACCTTTTTATTTTTTGGACTTACGGTTACCGAGATAGCGATTAAAAATATTATTAAGAGGTCTTGTGTAACTTTGGCACCCATTAAGATAGAAATTTCTAATATGTTTCAAAATGCTGCTAGAACGCCAAATCGCTCATATCTGACGCCTTTTTATTTTTTGGACTTACGGTTACCGAGATAGCGATTAAAAATATTATTAAGAGGTCTTGTGTAACTTTGGCACCCATTAAGATAGAAATTTCTAATATGTTTCAAAATGCTGCTAGAACGCCAAATCGCTCATATCTGACACCTTTTTATTTTTTGGACTTACGGTTACCGAGATAGCGATTAAAAATATTATTAAGAGGTCTTGTGTAACTTTGGCACCCATTAAGATAGAAATTTCTAATATGTTTCAAAATGCTGCTAGAACGCCAAATCGCTCATATCTGACACCTTTTTATTTTTTGGACTTACGGTTACCGAGATAGCGATTAAAAATATTATTAAGAGGTCTTTTGTAACTTTGGCACCCATTAAGATAGAAATTTCTAATATGTTTCAAAATGCTGCTAGAACGCCAAATCGCTCATATCTGACACCTTTTTATTTTTTGGACTTACGGTTACCGAGATAGCGATTAAAAATATTATTAAGAGGTCTTGTGTAACTTTGGCACCCATTAAGATAGAAATTTCTAATATGTTTCAAAATGCTGCTAGAACGCCAAATCGCTCATATCTGACACCTTTTTATTTTTTGGACTTACGGTTACCGAGATAGCGATTAAAAATATTATTAAGAGGTCTTGTGTAACTTTGGCACCCATTAAGATAGAAATTTCTAATATGTTTCAAAATGCTGCTAGAACGCCAAATCGCTCATATCTGACGCCATTTTATTTTTTGGACTTACGGTTACCGAGATAGCGATTAAAAATATTATTAAGAGGTCTTGTGTAACTTTGGCACCCATTAAGATAGAAATTTCTAATATGTTTCAAAATG
Source organism: Onthophagus sagittarius (assembly GCA_036711965.1). Classification (NCBI taxonomy): domain Eukaryota; kingdom Metazoa; phylum Arthropoda; class Insecta; order Coleoptera; family Scarabaeidae; genus Onthophagus; species Onthophagus sagittarius. The sequence goes on along the minus strand of JASERS010000069.1, from coordinate 14,581 downwards.
CTGCTAGAACGCCAAATCGCTCATATCTGACACCTTTTTATTTTTTGGACTTACGGTTACCGAGATAGCGATTAAAAATATTATTAAGAGGTCTTGTGTAACTTTGGCACCCATTAAGATAGAAATTTCTAATATGTTTCAAAATGCTGCTAGAACGCCAAATCGCTCATATCTGACGCCTTTTTATTTTTTGGACTTACGGTTACCGAGATAGCGATTAAAAATATTATTAAGAGGTCTTGTGTAACTTTGGCACCCATTAAGATAGAAATTTCTAATATGTTTCAAAATGCTGCTAGAACGCCAAATCGCTCATATCTGACACCTTTTTATTTTTTGGACTTACGGTTACCGAGATAGCGATTAAAAATATTATTAAGAGGTCTTGTGTAACTTTGGCACCCATTAAGATAGAAATTTCTAATATGTTTCAAAATGCTGCTAGAACGCCAAATCGCTCATATCTGACGCCTTTTTATTTTTTGGACTTACGGTTACCGAGATAGCGATTAAAAATATTATTAAGAGGTCTTGTGTAACTTTGGCACCCATTAAGATAGAAATTTCTAATATGTTTCAAAATGCTGCTAGAACGCCAAATCGCTCATATCTGACGCCTTTTTATTTTTTGGACTTACGGTTACCGAGATAGCGATTAAAAATGTTATTAAGAGGTCTTGTGTAACTTTGGCACCCATTAAGATAGAAATTTCTAATATGTTTCAAAATGCTGCTAGAACGCCAAATCGCTCATATCTGACGCCTTTTTATTTTTTGGACTTACGGTTACCGAGATAGCGATTAAAAATATTATTAAGAGGTCTTGTGTAACTTTGGCACCCATTAAGATAGAAATTTCTAATATGTTTCAAAATGCTGCTAGAACGCCAAATCGCTCATATCTGACACCTTTTTATTTTTTGGACTTACGGTTACCGAGATAGCGATTAAAAATATTATTAAGAGGTCTTGTGTAACTTTGGCACCCATTAAGATAGAAATTTCTAATATGTTTCAAAATGCTGCTAGAACGCCAAATCGCTCATATCTGACGCCTTTTTATTTTTTGGACTTACGGTTACCGAGATAGCGATTAAAAATATTATTAAGAGGTCTTGTGTAACTTTGGCACCCATTAAGATAGAAATTTCTAATATGTTTCAAAATGCTGCTAGAACGCCAAATCGCTCATATCTGACGCCTTTTTATTTTTTGGACTTACGGTTACCGAGATAGCGATTAAAAATATTATTAAGAGGTCTTGTGTAACTTTGGCACCCATTAAGATAGAAATTTCTAATATGTTTCAAAATGCTGCTAGAACGCCAAATCGCTCATATCTGACACCTTTTTATTTTTTGGACTTACGGTTACCGAGATAGCGATTAAAAATATTATTAAGAGGTCTTGTGTAACTTTGGCACCCATTAAGATAGAAATTTCTAATATGTTTCAAAATGCTGCTAGAACGCCAAATCGCTCATATCTGACACCTTTTTATTTTTTGGACTTACGGTTACCGAGATAGCGATTAAAAATATTATTAAGAGGTCTTGTGTAACTTTGGCACCCATTAAGATAGAAATTTCTAATATGTTTCAAAATGCTGCTAGAACGCCAAATCGCTCATATCTGACACCTTTTTATTTTTTGGACTTACGGTTACCGAGATAGCGATTAAAAATATTATTAAGAGGTCTTGTGTAACTTTGGCACCCATTAAGATAGAAATTTCTAATATGTTTCAAAATGCTGCTAGAACGCCAAATCGCTCATATCTGACACCTTTTTATTTTTTGGGCTTACGGTTACCGAGATAGCGATTAAAAATATTATTAAGAGGTCTTGTGTAACTTTGGCACCCATTAAGATAGAAATTTCTAATATGTTTCAAAATGCCGCTAGAACGCCAAATCGCTCATATCTGACACCTTTTTATTTTTTGGACTTACGGTTACCGAGATAGCGATTAAAAATATTATTAAGAGGTCTTGTGTAACTTTGGCACCCATTAAGATAGAAATTTCTAATATGTTTCAAAATGCTGCTAGAACGCCAAATCGCTCATATCTGACACCTTTTTATTTTTTGGACTTACGGTTACCGAGATAGCGATTAAAAATATTATTAAGAGGTCTTGTGTAACTTTGGCACCCATTAAGATAGAAATTTCTAATATGTTTCAAAATGCTGCTAGAACGCCAAATCGCTCATATCTGACGCCTTTTTATTTTTTGGACTTACGGTTACCGAGATAGCGATTAAAAATATTATTAAGAGGTCTTGTGTAACTTTGGCACCCATTAAGATAGAAATTTCTAATATGTTTCAAAATGCTGCTAGAACGCCAAATCGCTCATATATGACACCTTTTTATTTTTTGGACTTACGGTTACCGAGATAGCGATTAAAAATATTATTAAGAGGTCTTGTGTAACTTTGGCACCCATTAAGATAGAAATTTCTAATATGTTTCAAAATGCTGCTAGAACGCCAAATCGCTCATATCTGACGCCTTTTTATTTTTTGGACTTACGGTTACCGAGATAGCGATTAAAAATATTATTAAGAGGTTTTGTGTAACTTTGGCACCCATTAAGATAGAAATTTCTAATATGTTTCAAAATGCTGCTAGAACGCCAAATCGTTCATATCTGACACCTTTTTATTTTTTGGACTTACGGTTACCGAGATAGCGATTAAAAATGTTATTAAGAGGTCTTGTGTAACTTTGGCACCCATTAAGATAGAAATTTCTAATATGTTTCAAAATGCTGCTAGAACGCCAAATCGCTCATATCTGACGCCATTTTATTTTTTGGACTTACGGTTACCGAGATAGCGATTAAAAATATTATTAAGAGGTCTTGTGTAACTTTGGCACCCATTAAGATAGAAATTTCTAATATGTTTCAAAATGCTGCTAGAACGCCAAATCGCTCATATCTGACACCTTTTTATTTTTTGGACTTACGGTTACCGAGATAGCGATTAAAAATATTATTAAGAGGTCTTGTGTAACTTTGGCACCCATTAAGATAGAAATTTCTAATATGTTTCAAAATGCTGCTAGAACGCCAAATCGCTCATATCTGACGCCTTTTTATTTTTTGGACTTACGGTTACCGAGATAGCGATTAAAAATATTATTAAGAGGTCTTGTGTAACTTTGGCACCCATTAAGATAGAAATTTCTAATATGTTTCAAAATGCTGCTAGAACGCCAAATCGCTCATATCTGACACCTTTTTATTTTTTGGACTTACGGTTACCGAGATAGCGATTAAAAATATTATTAAGAGGTCTTGTGTAACTTTGGCACCCATTAAGATAGAAATTTCTAATATGTTTCAAAATGCTGCTAGAACGCCAAATCGCTCATATCTGACGCCTTTTTATTTTTTGGACTTACGGTTACCGAGATAGCGATTAAAAATATTATTAAGAGGTCTTGTGTAACTTTGGCACCCATTAAGATAGAAATTTCTAATATGTTTCAAAATGCTGCTAGAACGCCAAATCGCTCATATCTGACGCCTTTTTATTTTTTGGACTTACGGTTACCGAGATAGCGATTAAAAATGTTATTAAGAGGTCTTGTGTAACTTTGGCACCCATTAAGATAGAAATTTCTAATATGTTTCAAAATGCTGCTAGAACGCCAAATCGCTCATATCTGACGCCTTTTTATTTTTTGGACTTACGGTTACCGAGATAGCGATTAAAAATATTATTAAGAGGTCTTGTGTAACTTTGGCACCCATTAAGATAGAAATTTCTAATATGTTTCAAAATGCTGCTAGAACGCCAAATCGCTCATATCTGACACCTTTTTATTTTTTGGACTTACGGTTACCGAGATAGCGATTAAAAATATTATTAAGAGGTCTTGTGTAACTTTGGCACCCATTAAGATAGAAATTTCTAATATGTTTCAAAATGCTGCTAGAACGCCAAATCGCTCATATCTGACGCCTTTTTATTTTTTGGACTTACGGTTACCGAGATAGCGATTAAAAATGTTATTAAGAGGTCTTGTGTAACTTTGGCACCCATTAAGATAGAAATTTCTAATATGTTTCAAAATGCTGCTAGAACGCCAAATCGCTCATATCTGACACCTTTTTATTTTTTGGACTTACGGTTACCGAGATAGCGATTAAAAATATTATTAAGAGGTCTTGTGTAACTTTGGCACCCATTAAGATAGAAATTTCTAATACGTTTCAAAATGCTGCTAGAACGCCAAATCGCTCATATCTGACGCCTTTTTATTTTTTGGACTTACGGTTACCGAGATAGCGATTAAAAATATTATTAAGAGGTCTTGTGTAACTTTGGCACCCATTAAGATAGAAATTTCTAATATGTTTCAAAATGCTGCTAGAACGCCAAATCGCTCATATCTGACACCTTTTTATTTTTTGGACTTACGGTTACCGAGATAGCGATTAAAAATATTATTAAGAGGTCTTTTGTAACTTTGGCACCCATTAAGATAGAAATTTCTAATATGTTTCAAAATGCTGCTAGAACGCCAAATCGCTCATATCTGACACCTTTTTATTTTTTGGACTTACGGTTACCGAGATAGCGATTAAAAATATTATTAAGAGGTCTTGTGTAACTTTGGCACCCATTAAGATAGAAATTTCTAATATGTTTCAAAATGCTGCTAGAACGCCAAATCGCTCATATCTGACACCTTTTTATTTTTTGGACTTACGGTTACCGAGATAGCGATTAAAAATATTATTAAGAGGTCTTGTGTAACTTTGGCACCCATTAAGATAGAAATTTCTAATATGTTTCGAAATGCTGCTAGAACGCCAAATCGCTCATATCTGACGCCATTTTATTTTTTGGACTTACGGTTACCGAGATAGCGATTAAAAATATTATTAAGAGGTCTTGTGTAACTTTGGCACCCATTAAGATAGAAATTTCTAATATGTTTCAAAATGCTGCTAGAACGCCAAATCGCTCATATCTGACACCTTTTTATTTTTTGGACTTACGGTTACCGAGATAGCGATTAAAAATATTATTAAGAGGTCTTGTGTAACTTTGGCACCCATTAAGATAGAAATTTCTAATATGTTTCAAAATGCTGCTAGAACGCCAAATCGCTCATATCTGACGCCTTTTTATTTTTTGGACTTACGGTTACCGAGATAGCGATTAAAAATATTATTAAGAGGTCTTGTGTAACTTTGGCACCCATTAAGGTAGAAATTTCTAATATGTTTCAAAATGCTGCTAGAACGCCAAATCGCTCATATCTGACACCTTTTTATTTTTTGGACTTACGGTTACCGAGATAGCGATTAAAAATATTATTAAGAGGTCTTGTGTAACTTTGGCACCCATTAAGATAGAAATTTCTAATATGTTTCAAAATGCTGCTAGAACGCCAAATCGCTCATATCTGACGCCTTTTTATTTTTTGGACTTACGGTTACCGAGATAGCGATTAAAAATATTATTAAGAGGTCTTGTGTAACTTTGGCACCCATTAAGATAGAAATTTCTAATATGTTTCAAAATGCTGCTAGAACGCCAAATCGCTCATATCTGACGCCTTTTTATTTTTTGGACTTACGGTTACCGAGATAGCGATTAAAAATGTTATTAAGAGGTCTTGTGTAACTTTGGCACCCATTAAGATAGAAATTTCTAATATGTTTCAAAATGCTGCTAGAACGCCAAATCGCTCATATCTGACGCCTTTTTATTTTTTGGACTTACGGTTACCGAGATAGCGATTAAAAATATTATTAAGAGGTCTTGTGTAACTTTGGCACCCATTAAGATAGAAATTTCTAATATGTTTCAAAATGCTGCTAGAACGCCAAATCGCTCATATCTGACACCTTTTTATTTTTTGGACTTACGGTTACCGAGATAGCGATTAAAAATATTATTAAGAGGTCTTGTGTAACTTTGGCACCCATTAAGATAGAAATTTCTAATATGTTTCAAAATGCTGCTAGAACGCCAAATCGCTCATATCTGACGCCTTTTTATTTTTTGGACTTACGGTTACCGAGATAGCGATTAAAAATATTATTAAGAGGTCTTGTGTAACTTTGGCACCCATTAAGATAGAAATTTCTAATATGTTTCAAAATGCTGCTAGAACGCCAAATCGCTCATATCTGACGCCTTTTTATTTTTTGGACTTACGGTTACCGAGATAGCGATTAAAAATGTTATTAAGAGGTCTTGTGTAACTTTGGCACCCATTAAGATAGAAATTTCTAATATGTTTCAAAATGCTGCTAGAACGCCAAATCGCTCATATCTGACGCCTTTTTATTTTTTGGACTTACGGTTACCGAGATAGCGATTAAAAATATTATTAAGAGGTCTTGTGTAACTTTGGCACCCATTAAGATAGAAATTTCTAATATGTTTCAAAATGCTGCTAGAACGCCAAATCGCTCATATCTGACACCTTTTTATTTTTGGTGACTTACGGTTACCGAGATAGCGATTAAAAATATTATTAAGAGGTCTTGTGTAACTTTGGCACCCATTAAGATAGAAATTTCTAATATGTTTCAAAATGCTGCTAGAACGCCAAATCGCTCATATCTGACGCCTTTTTATTTTTTGGACTTACGGTTACCGAGATAGCGATTAAAAATATTATTAAGAGGTCTTGTGTAACTTTGGCACCCATTAAGATAGAAATTTCTAATATGTTTCAAAATGCTGCTAGAACGCCAAATCGCTCATATCTGACGCCTTTTTATTTTTTGGACTTACGGTTACCGAGATAGCGATTAAAAATGTTATTAAGAGGTCTTGTGTAACTTTGGCACCCATTAAGATAGAAATTTCTAATATGTTTCAAAATGCTGCTAGAACGCCAAATCGCTCATATCTGACGCCTTTTTATTTTTTGGACTTACGGTTACCGAGATAGCGATTAAAAATATTATTAAGAGGTCTTGTGTAACTTTGGCACCCATTAAGATAGAAATTTCTAATATGTTTCAAAATGCTGCTAGAACGCCAAATCGCTCATATCTGACACCTTTTTATTTTTTGGACTTACGGTTACCGAGATAGCGATTAAAAATATTATTAAGAGGTCTTGTGTAACTTTGGCACCCATTAAGATAGAAATTTCTAATATGTTTCAAAATGCTGCTAGAACGCCAAATCGCTCATATCTGACGCCTTTTTATTTTTTGGACTTACGGTTACCGAGATAGCGATTAAAAATGTTATTAAGAGGTCTTGTGTAACTTTGGCACCCATTAAGATAGAAATTTCTAATATGTTTCAAAATGCTGCTAGAACGCCAAATCGCTCATATCTGACACCTTTTTATTTTTTGGACTTACGGTTACCGAGATAGCGATTAAAAATATTATTAAGAGGTCTTGTGTAACTTTGGCACCCATTAAGATAGAAATTTCTAATATGTTTCAAAATGCTGCTAGAACGCCAAATCGCTCATATCTGACACCTCTTTATTTTTTGGACTTACGGTTACCGAGATAGCGATTAAAAATATTATTAAGAGGTCTTTTGTAACTTTGGCACCCATTAAGATAGAAATTTCTAATATGTTTCAAAATGCTGCTAGAACGCCAAATCGCTCATATCTGACACCTTTTTATTTTTTGGACTTACGGTTACCGAGATAGCGATTAAAAATATTATTAAGAGGTCTTGTGTAACTTTGGCACCCATTAAGATAGAAATTTCTAATATGTTTCAAAATGCTGCTAGAACGCCAAATCGCTCATATCTGACACCTTTTTATTTTTTGGACTTACGGTTACCGAGATAGCGATTAAAAATGTTATTAAGAGGTCTTGTGTAACTTTGGCACCCATTAAGATAGAAATTTCTAATATGTTTCAAAATGCTGCTAGAACGCCAAATCGCTCATATCTGACGCCTTTTTATTTTTTGGACTTACGGTTACCGAGATAGCGATTAAAAATATTATTAAGAGGTCTTGTGTAACTTTGGCACCCATTAAGATAGAAATTTCTAATATGTTTCAAAATGCTGCTAGAACGCCAAATCGCTCATATCTGACACCTTTTTATTTTTTGGACTTACGGTTACCGAGATAGCGATTAAAAATATTATTAAGAGGTCTTGTGTAACTTTGGCACCCATTAAGATAGAAATTTCTAATATGTTTCAAAATGCTGCTAGAACGCCAAATCGCTCATATCTGACGCCTTTTTATTTTTTGGACTTACGGTTACCGAGATAGCGATTAAAAATGTTATTAAGAGGTCTTGTGTAACTTTGGCACCCATTAAGATAGAAATTTCTAATATGTTTCAAAATGCTGCTAGAACGCCAAATCGCTCATATCTGACACCTTTTTATTTTTTGGACTTACGGTTACCGAGATAGCGATTAAAAATATTATTAAGAGGTCTTGTGTAACTTTGGCACCCATTAAGATAGAAATTTCTAATATGTTTCAAAATGCTGCTAGAACGCCAAATCGCTCATATCTGACACCTTTTTATTTTTTGGACTTACGGTTACCGAGATAGCGATTAAAAATATTATTAAGAGGTCTTTTGTAACTTTGGCACCCATTAAGATAGAAATTTCTAATATGTTTCAAAATGCTGCTAGAACGCCAAATCGCTCATATCTGACACCTTTTTATTTTTTGGACTTACGGTTACCGAGATAGCGATTAAAAATATTATTAAGAGGTCTTGTGTAACTTTGGCACCCATTAAGATAGAAATTTCTAATATGTTTCAAAATGCTGCTAGAACGCCAAATCGCTCATATCTGACACCTTTTTATTTTTTGGACTTACGGTTACCGAGATAGCGATTAAAAATATTATTAAGAGGTCTTGTGTAACTTTGGCACCCATTAAGATAGAAATTTCTAATATGTTTCAAAATGCTGCTAGAACGCCAAATCGCTCATATCTGACACCTTTTTATTTTTTGGACTTACGGTTACCGAGATAGCGATTAAAAATATTATTAAGAGGTCTTGTGTAACTTTGGCACCCATTAAGATAGAAATTTCTAATATGTTTCAAAATGCTGCTAGAACGCCAAATCGCTCATATCTGACGCCTTTTTATTTTTTGGACTTACGGTTACCGAGATAGCGATTAAAAATATTATTAAGAGGTCTTGTGTAACTTTGGCACCCATTAAGATAGAAATTTCTAATATGTTTCAAAATGCTGCTAGAACGCCAAATCGCTCATATCTGACGCCTTTTTATTTTTTGGACTTACGGTTACCGAGATAGCGATTAAAAATGTTATTAAGAGGTCTTGTGTAACTTTGGCACCCATTAAGATAGAAATTTCTAATATGTTTCAAAATGCTGCTAGAACGCCAAATCGCTCATATCTGACGCCTTTTTATTTTTTGGACTTACGGTTACCGAGATAGCGATTAAAAATATTATTAAGAGGTCTTGTGTAACTTTGGCACCCATTAAGATAGAAATTTCTAATATGTTTCAAAATGCTGCTAGAACGCCAAATCGCTCATATCTGACACCTTTTTATTTTTTGGACTTACGGTTACCGAGATAGCGATTAAAAATATTATTAAGAGGTCTTGTGTAACTTTGGCACCCATTAAGATAGAAATTTCTAATATGTTTCAAAATGCTGCTAGAACGCCAAATCGCTCATATCTGACGCCTTTTTATTTTTTGGACTTACGGTTACCGAGATAGCGATTAAAAATGTTATTAAGAGGTCTTGTGTAACTTTGGCACCCATTAAGATAGAAATTTCTAATATGTTTCAAAATGCTGCTAGAACGCCAAATCGCTCATATCTGACACCTTTTTATTTTTTGGACTTACGGTTACCGAGATAGCGATTAAAAATATTATTAAGAGGTCTTGTGTAACTTTGGCACCCATTAAGATAGAAATTTCTAATATGTTTCAAAATGCTGCTAGAACGCCAAATCGCTCATATCTGACGCCTTTTTATTTTTTGGACTTACGGTTACCGAGATAGCGATTAAAAATATTATTAAGAGGTCTTGTGTAACTTTGGCACCCATTAAGATAGAAATTTCTAATATGTTTCAAAATGCTGCTAGAACGCCAAATCGCTCATATCTGACACCTTTTTATTTTTTGGACTTACGGTTACCGAGATAGCGATTAAAAATATTATTAAGAGGTCTTGTGTAACTTTGGCACCCATTAAGATAGAAATTTCTAATATGTTTCAAAATGCTGCTAGAACGCCAAATCGCTCATATCTGACACCTTTTTATTTTTTGGACTTACGGTTACCGAGATAGCGATTAAAAATATTATTAAGAGGTCTTGTGTAACTTTGGCACCCATTAAGATAGAAATTTCTAATATGTTTCAAAATGCTGCTAGAACGCCAAATCGCTCATATCTGACACCTTTTTATTTTTTGGACTTACGGTTACCGAGATAGCGATTAAAAATATTATTAAGAGGTCTTGTGTAACTTTGGCACCCATTAAGATAGAAATTTCTAATATGTTTCAAAATGCTGCTAGAACGCCAAATCGCTCATATCTGACGCCATTTTATTTTTTGGACTTACGGTTACCGAGATAGCGATTAAAAATATTATTAAGAGGTCTTGTGTAACTTTGGCACCCATTAAGATAGAAATTTCTAATATGTTTCAAAATGCTGCTAGAACGCCAAATCGCTCATATCTGACACCTTTTTATTTTTTGGACTTACGGTTACCGAGATAGCGATTAAAAATATTATTAAGAGGTCTTGTGTAACTTTGGCACCCATTAAGATAGAAATTTCTAATATGTTTCAAAATGCTGCTAGAACGCCAAATCGCTCATATCTGACGCCTTTTTATTTTTTGGACTTACGGTTACCGAGATAGCGATTAAAAATATTATTAAGAGGTCTTGTGTAACTTTGGCACCCATTAAGGTAGAAATTTCTAATATGTTTCAAAATGCTGCTAGAACGCCAAATCGCTCATATCTGACACCTTTTTATTTTTTGGACTTACGGTTACCGAGATAGCGATTAAAAATATTATTAAGAGGTCTTGTGTAACTTTGGCACCCATTAAGATAGAAATTTCTAATATGTTTCAAAATGCTGCTAGAACGCCAAATCGCTCATATCTGACGCCTTTTTATTTTTTGGACTTACGGTTACCGAGATAGCGATTAAAAATATTATTAAGAGGTCTTGTGTAACTTTGGCACCCATTAAGATAGAAATTTCTAATATGTTTCAAAATGCTGCTAGAACGCCAAATCGCTCATATCTGACGCCTTTTTATTTTTTGGACTTACGGTTACCGAGATAGCGATTAAAAATGTTATTAAGAGGTCTTGTGTAACTTTGGCACCCATTAAGATAGAAATTTCTAATATGTTTCAAAATGCTGCTAGAACGCCAAATCGCTCATATCTGACGCCTTTTTATTTTTTGGACTTACGGTTACCGAGATAGCGATTAAAAATATTATTAAGAGGTCTTGTGTAACTTTGGCACCCATTAAGATAGAAATTTCTAATATGTTTCAAAATGCTGCTAGAACGCCAAATCGCTCATATCTGACACCTTTTTATTTTTTGGACTTACGGTTACCGAGATAGCGATTAAAAATATTATTAAGAGGTCTTGTGTAACTTTGGCACCCATTAAGATAGAAATTTCTAATATGTTTCAAAATGCTGCTAGAACGCCAAATCGCTCATATCTGACGCCTTTTTATTTTTTGGACTTACGGTTACCGAGATAGCGATTAAAAATATTATTAAGAGGTCTTGTGTAACTTTGGCACCCATTAAGATAGAAATTTCTAATATGTTTCAAAATGCTGCTAGAACGCCAAATCGCTCATATCTGACGCCTTTTTATTTTTTGGACTTACGGTTACCGAGATAGCGATTAAAAATGTTATTAAGAGGTCTTGTGTAACTTTGGCACCCATTAAGATAGAAATTTCTAATATGTTTCAAAATGCTGCTAGAACGCCAAATCGCTCATATCTGACGCCTTTTTATTTTTTGGACTTACGGTTACCGAGATAGCGATTAAAAATATTATTAAGAGGTCTTGTGTAACTTTGGCACCCATTAAGATAGAAATTTCTAATATGTTTCAAAATGCTGCTAGAACGCCAAATCGCTCATATCTGACACCTTTTTATTTTTTGGACTTACGGTTACCGAGATAGCGATTAAAAATATTATTAAGAGGTCTTGTGTAACTTTGGCACCCATTAAGATAGAAATTTCTAATATGTTTCAAAATGCTGCTAGAACGCCAAATCGCTCATGTCTGACGCCTTTTTATTTTTTGGACTTACGGTTACCGAGATAGCGATTAAAAATATTATTAAGAGGTCTTGTGTAACTTTGGCACCCATTAAGATAGAAATTTCTAATATGTTTCAAAATGCTGCTAGAACGCCAAATCGCTCATATCTGACACCTTTTTATTTTTTGGACTTACGGTTACCGAGATAGCGATTAAAAATATTATTAAGAGGTCTTGTGTAACTTTGGCACCCATTAAGATAGAAATTTCTAATATGTTTCAAAATGCTGCTAGAACGCCAAATCGCTCATATCTGACGCCTTTTTATTTTTTGGACTTACGGTTACCGAGATAGCGATTAAAAATATTATTAAGAGGTCTTGTGTAACTTTGGCACCCATTAAGATAGAAATTTCTAATATGTTTCAAAATGCTGCTAGAACGCCAAATCGCTCATATCTGACACCTTTTTATTTTTTGGACTTACGGTTACCGAGATAGCGATTAAAAATATTATTAAGAGGTCTTTTGTAACTTTGGCACCCATCAAGATAGAAATTTCTAATATGTTTCAAAATGCTGCTAGAACGCCAAATCGCTCATATCTGACACCTTTTTATTTTTTGGACTTACGGTTACCGAGATAGCGATTAAAAATATTATTAAGAGGTCTTGTGTAACTTTGGCACCCATTAAGATAGAAATTTCTAATATGTTTCAAAATGCTGCTAGAACGCCAAATCGCTCATATCTGACACCTTTTTATTTTTTGGACTTACGGTTACCGAGATAGCGATTAAAAATATTATTAAGAGGTCTTCTGTAACTTTGGCACCCATTAAGATAGAAATTTCTAATATGTTTCAAAATGCTGCTAGAACGCCAAATCGCTCATATCTGACACCTTTTTATTTTTTGGACTTACGGTTACCGAGATAGCGATTAAAAATATTATTAAGAGGTCTTGTGTAACTTTGGCACCCATTAAGATAGAAATTTCTAATATGTTTCAAAATGCTGCTAGAACGCCAAATCGCTCATATCTGACACCTTTTTATTATTTGGACTTACGGTTACCGAGATAGCGATTAAAAATATTATTAAGAGGTCTTGTGTAACTTTGGCACCCATTAAGATAGAAATTTCTAATATGTTTCAAAATGCTGCTAGAACGCCAAATCGCTCATATCTGACGCCTTTTTATTTTTTGGACTTACGGTTACCGAGATAGCGATTAAAAATATTATTAAGAGGTCTTGTGTAACTTTGGCACCCATTAAGATAGAAATTTCTAATATGTTTCAAAATGCTGCTAGAACGCCAAATCGCTCATATCTGACGCCTTTTTATTTTTTGGACTTACGGTTACCGAGATAGCGATTAAAAATATTATTAAGAGGTCTTGTGTAACTTTGGCACCCATTAAGATAGAAATTTCTAATATGTTTCAAAATGCTGCTAGAACGCCAAATCGCTCATATCTGACGCCTTTTTATTTTTTGGACTTACGGTTACCGAGATAGCGATTAAAAATATTATTAAGAGGTCTTGTGTAACTTTGGCACCCATTAAGATAGAAATTTCTAATATGTTTCAAAATGCTGCTAGAACGCCAAATCGCTCATATCTGACACCTTTTTATTTTTTGGACTTACGGTTACCGAGATAGCGATTAAAAATATTATTAAGAGGTCTTGTGTAACTTTGGCACCCATTAAGATAGAAATTTCTAATATGTTTCAAAATGCTGCTAGAACGCCAAATCGCTCATATCTGACACCTTTTTATTTTTTGGACTTACGGTTACCGAGATAGCGATTAAAAATATTATTAAGAGGTCTTGTGTAACTTTGGCACCCATTAAGATAGAAATTTCTAATATGTTTCAAAATGCTGCTAGAACGCCAAATCGCTCATATCTGACACCTTTTTATTTTTTGGACTTACGGTTACCGAGATAGCGATTAAAAATATTATTAAGAGGTCTTGTGTAACTTTGGCACCCATTAAGATAGAAATTTCTAATATGTTTCAAAATGCTGCTAGAACGCCAAATCGCTCATATCTGACGCCTTTTTATTTTTTGGACTTACGGTTACCGAGATAGCGATTAAAAATATTATTAAGAGGTCTTGTGTAACTTTGGCACCCATTAAGATAGAAATTTCTAATATGTTTCAAAATGCTGCTAGAACGCCAAATCGCTCATATCTGACGCCTTTTTATTTTTTGGACTTACGGTTACCGAGATAGCGATTAAAAATATTATTAAGAGGTCTTGTGTAACTTTGGCACCCATTAAGATAGAAAT